>PITA01013257.1:0-58296 GCA_004023965.1 Spilogale gracilis
CTTTGTCTGTAGTGTCATTTGCAAATATCTTCTCCCATTCTGTGGGTTGCCTCTTTGTTTTGTTGACTGTTTCCTTTGCTGTACAGAAGCTTTTTATTTTGATGAAGTCCCAGAAGTTCATTTTCGCTTTTGTCTCCTTTGCCTTTGGAGACGTGTCTTGAAAGAAGTTGCTGTGGCAGATGTCAAAGAGGTTACTGCCTATGTTCTTTTCCAGGATTTTGATGGATTCCTGCCTCACGTTGAGGTCTTTCAAGGGATGATTACATCTCTTAATGAAAAGCCCTTTCATTGTCATTTAATGTCCTTTCTTTCTCAGAACATTTTTTTTTTTCTCAAAAGCCTAATTAGTCTGAACCTCAGCTTTTGTTCAATTCCTTTTGAGGGGTGCCTGGGTGGCTCAGTGGTTAATCTTCTGCCTTCAGCTCAGGTCATGATCCCAGAGTCCTGGGGTCGAGTCCCACGTCTTTTTGTATGACATTTTAAAAATTATTTTCTCTTTTTCTTACATTTTTCTTTATATTTGAAGTGAGTTTCTTATAGGCGACACTTGTTTAAATAATTCTGACAATTTCTGTGTGCCTAAACAACTTACTTTTTTTTTACTTTAAATTTATTTTATTTTTTCAGTGTTCCAAGATTCATTGTTTATGCCCCACAGCCAGTGCCCCATGCAACACTTGTCCTCAGTACCCACCACCAGGCTCTCCCATCTCCCCACCCCCTTCCCTCCAAGACCCTCAGTTGTTTCTGAGTCCAAAGTCTCTCATCTAAACAACTTACTTTTAGTGTAATTATCAGCATGCGAGCATTTAGGTCTGTCATTTTTTATTTGTTTGGATCATTGACTTTTGATTAGTTTTTGCTGGTGTATCTAGAACCTATACTATACTAATAGAATTAATGGACAGTATCTTCTTTCATGGATCTTCAAATACATATTTTAGTAATGGGACAAGTGCTTACAGTAATGAGTACAGTTGGAATAAAATATTAAGAAAACTTGGTAGACTACTAATGAGTACAGAGCTTCTTTTGGGTTGATGCAAATATTCTAAAGTTTGGGGATGCCTGAGTGGGTGGCTCAATCAGCTGTGTCTGCCTTCAGCTCAGGTCATGATCCCAGGGTCTGGGGATTGAGTCAAACATCAGGCTCTTTGTTCAGCAGGGGCCTGTTTCTCCCTTTGTTTGCTGCTCCCCTTGCTTGTGCTGTCTCTTTGACAAATAAACAAATAAAATCATAAAACAAAAAGAAAGAAATATTCTAAACTTTGATGTTAGTGATGGCTACACAACACTGTGAATATATTAAAAACTATTTAATTGTATATTTTAAATGTGTGAATTGTATAATATACATAAATTATACCTTAAATATACTGTTAAAATCCACAGGTAAAAACAAACAGAAAGGCCTTGGTAGATCATTTTTGTGGTCTGATTTTACTAGTTGTATTACTAAAAATTGACCCCCCCAACACACACACAAAGTCTTACCCTATATTTGAAAACAGATATGAAAGAACTTTAATAAAACGGCAAGTTCCCTTTCAACTTCCACAAATTAATTTCACAAAAATAGCTCCAGGCAGCATTCAGCCTCAATAAAGTCTTCTTTGTGGATCTTTAGTTTTGGGTTATTTTGAAAACATCCCCACTTGAATTTCTCCTCTGTGTAAATAAAAGTGAGAGAATGAAGAGAATTTGATAATACAGAGAGATAAATAAGAAATATGCACACTACTACAGAGCTGAATCATATTGGACTCTCCCCTGAAATGCTCTGCAGGCTGCTTAGACAGTGTCCAAAACATACTACAAAGCAATGGCCACTTCTACAACTACTCCTTCCTTCATGCGTTAGTGGCGCCCATTTGCTCAAGCCAAAAGCTTGCATCATCTCTGAGTCCTTCCTCTCTCACCCCAACAATGGTCTGGGTTTTTGAATTATCTCTTGGCCATATCCAAGTTCACAATAACTCCATCTATCCCTAACTATTGACCACTCTCTAATTTGCAAAACCTTATGTCCTTCAAGCTGAGATCCACTCACACTGCCACTCCTGCTTTTGAAGCTATGCCAATCTCTTGATCACACATGTGTTTTCTACCAACAGCATTTTCTTCTTGGCCCATGTGTTCCTATCTTCCTTACAACTTTTATTCATATTTATAAGCCCAGAACAAAAATATCACCTTCTCTCTGAAGCCTTAGCTGGCCAGCTTGGCTCACCCAGCTTTTTGCCACTTATTAACATTATATTACAATGAACCCACATTCTTTTCTCTTTTCTTTTCTTTTCTTTTCTTTTCTCCCTTCTCTTTTCTTTTCTCTCCCTCTACCTCCTATCTTACTCCCCCTCCTCTCACTCCCTCTCCTTCTTCTTCCCTGCTTCTACTTCCTCTTCTCCTTCTTCTTTTTCTTTTAATTTTCCATCTCTTCCATTAAATGGTAAGGTCCTTGAGGGCATACTTCATGGCTTGTCCATCTCTGAATCCCTACTTAGTCCAAATTCCAGCAGTTGTTGGCCCTAGTATATGTGCGTCAAATTTGATCCAATGTGTTTTAGTATCCATATGTCCTTCTTGGCCATAGAATCCTTGAGGCAGGAACTTTTCCTAAACATTGTGCATCTCCAAGAATGGTAGGCAGTGCCTGATAGATAATCGTTTCCTAACGAAAAGTTTAATGTACATTAATATATAAATTGATTAATAAATACCAACCAAGTCTCTAAGTCAGTAGAAGGAGCACTAAAATGGAATGAGGCACCTGGATTCAAGTACCATAACTGTGACATAAGTTTTTAACAAGCTACTTTCCCTCTTAGGTAATGTAACCCATGTTAGGTGCCTAGATTACAGAATCCAAATGCCTGCGTTTAACTCCTGGTTCTGCCACTTAACAGACATGTGACCTTAGAAAGTAACTTAGTATACTAGACATTACTACAGTTTGGTGATTTCCAGTGTTCACCATTTGGAGCACACTGAAGACCACAATCCTTAACCTCATGCAACTAGATGGGGACTTGATACAAGTTCTGGCCAATTGAGCTACATATAGAATTTTGTCCATTTTTGGTCCAAAACAGGTAAGAATTGGTGCATTATGCTCTCTCTTTCTTTCCACACTGATAAGAAAGACATGAAGAATAAAAACATACAGAAATTTACACAAATCAGAAATGTTCAGGTTTCTGAATTATCACAAAATAAACACAGCCATATGACCATGAAGTAGATCAAGAAATAGAATATCCCCAGCATCTGAAAAAATTCCTTACGTAAATCTCCAATCTTATCCTCTTTCTCCACTCTGAGTTAATTATATCCCAGCTTCTACCACAGTGGATTCACTTTGCCTACTCGCCTCCACAGTCCATATGTGCCCTTTCGTATTTGGCTTTTTCCATTCAGCATCACATTGGTGAGATGTGCCCACATTGCAGGACATAGAGGTAACCCGCTCATTTCTGTCGAGCTGGGGTACGCCACTGTATAGAACATTAACATTTTATACCCCTTCAGTCATTGGTGGACATCTAAATATTTCTAATTTGAGAGATGTGGCTATCTTTCAAAATCATTGTTCTCTTTAGGCTGTTGTTGTATTCAGGCCAGAGGTCACTCAATTCCTCCTGGAGCTGTCCTCTCCATAGGGCGAGGGTGATGAAGCAGCTAGACAGAGAGTGCCGGCAAGACAGCAGTCACAGTCCTTTGTGACCTCAGTTTGGAAGTGACATCCTATTGCTTTTGCAGTGCCCTAGGAACTCAGTCTGCACTCACTCAAGCGGACTGGAATAGTTGCGTGGCTACCGGTAGGATGAGATCATTGGCAACCATGCCCAAAGGAGCTTACCACATTATCTGTAGACTGCAAGTCAAAAACTTTAAGAATCAATAAGTATGAGAGGTGCTGTTATTTTATGTACCACTAAGAAAGCAAAACTACCAACAACCATAATTTAAGATACAATTGGTTGGATGATCACTTTAATTTTAAAATTTAAAATGTGAGAAAATAGACATTTTAGATTCAGTAAACTATGACACTGGTGTTTTTCAGTGATAATCTTGGCAGCTCAATATGAAACAAAGTTTTAATTTCCTTACCCTATCAATGTGGCACCTCAATTACATAAGGCAAGGGGATTAATATGAAATCCCTATGATATGGTGGCAAGTTCAAAGAATTACTTATTAAGGCTCTGTCTCATACAATTGCACATAAGTCATAATGTTAAAGCTTTAAAAAAAATCATTGTGCAAGGAAACTAAGCTAAATTAACATTTTCCTGATTGATCATAAAATGGTTGAAAAAAACATCCAAAGGGTCTTGAATTTCCTGTGACACCAAACTTGATCCCATTGACAAGGAATGAAAAAATATTCTAGATGAAGCACTCACAAGGGACTTTTAGTATTACTGCTATTTTTTCAGCAAGGAATGAGAATATGATTTTTGTCTTTATTCACACTCCTGAAAGCGGTGATCCAAACATGACTAAAGTGTAAAGAAAAGTGAGTAACTGTTAAATAAATTGTCCTATAGCCACGTAACGGAATACTAGGCAGTCATTTAAATTACTGTTGCAAAATAATGTTTGATGGTGTAGACAAAGATGTTTATCATGTTATATTGAGTGGAAAATTTTGGCAAAATAGTCGGCACAAATACTCACACTTAAAATATAAGATGTAGGGGGCGCCTGGGTGGCTCAGTTGGTTGAGTGACTGCCTTCGGCTTAGGTCATGATCCTGGAGGCCTGGGATTGAGCCCCACATCGGGCTCCCTGCTCGGCGGGAAGCCTGCTTCTCCCTCTCTCACTCCCCCTGCTTGTGTTCCCTCTCTGACTGTGTTTCTCTCTGTCAAATAAATAAAATCTTAATATATATATATATATATATATATATGATGTATATATGTACATAAAGAGGAATGAAAATATTAATACTGATTTCCTAGTTTGAGAAATTATCATTAATTTTTCTTTTTTACTTTGAATATAGAAACATTTTAATATACATTTTAGGTTTATAACTTCAAAAAATGAATTAGCTCACTAATAACACTCATTAACATATCCCATGAATGAAGAAGACATAGCCAATAAGATTAATATATAAAAAGTATATCAGTGTTATAACTCACTTGCTGTTTTCATTTTTAAAAAAGGAAAGGAGTCTCTCTTTGAAGTAATGAAGTGACATAGAAATTATTATGAATACATTTTAGTTAAACATATCACTCAAATCTAGATATTTTCTATTCAATGCAAAATACCATTATGCACAAAGCACGTTTCCTGTACAGTTGAGATTTTTGGTTTTAATTTTGTTTCCATATTTTGAGATATGCATTTTGTCATATCCAGAAATTCAATGACACTAAGAATTCCTGGAAAAAATAGATATATAATTCATTGGTGAGAAAATTTTCATGTCTAATTAATAGATATGAAGATCTCAAACTTTAATGGGCATTAGAGACTTACATATTCAGTTCAGAAACAATTTTTCACCCATCATTTTGGCAATATTTTATTTTATTTTATTTTATTATTTTATTTTTTAAAAGATTGTATTTACTTGGCAGAGAGAAACACAGCCAGAGAGGGAACACAAGCAGGAAGAGTGAGAGAGGGAGAGACAGGCTTCCCGCTGAGCAGGGAGCCAATACGGGACTCAATCCCAGGACTCTGGGATCATGACCTGAGTCAAAGGCAGATGCTTAACCAACTGAGCCACCAGGCACCCCATTTGGCAGCATTTTAGACATCTGACTATATCAGGCATTGACAAGTTGTTAGGAAATGCAAGTAGGGTGTAAATCAGTGTTGCCAAGGAGGTAAACAGTCATGATGTCTCATTGACATGTGTGTTTTCTGTGCCCCAGCCATGGTCTACAGTACAGAAGCTCTGCATATGGGCCCAAGAGTCCAAGCATAAATATATTCTTTCTAGCATTGCTTGCAAAAACTCAAAAGAAAACCAATCTGAAAGTCTATTAACATCAAATTAAGACATATTTATACAATTCTGTTATACTGTTAAGATACACTGACCAGTTCTAAAGGTAGCCCCAAGTAGATCTCAAAAACATTATTAGGAATGAACAGGATTGTAGATTTTCAATTAAAGGTGGCTGAAAGAATAGAAGAAAACAGGAGAAAATTAGTAGTAATATGCTTTAAAAAATGGCTCAAACTTGAAAGACAAGAGTCTCCAAATTTAAATGCACCATTGCTTGCTGAGCACAATAGCTGAAAATAAAACTGTATCAGAGATAACATGGTGATTTTCAGAACACTGAGTGTTACAAGAGCATTTTAACCAGCTTCCATGGAGGAAGACATTTTTTTTTTGGTAAAGAACTAAGCAAAGAACCAAAAGTTATGAAAAGAATGATTTCTAGATTATGAAGAAGTTATTTGCATCTTAGAATTTTTTTGTGTGTGAAGTAGGCTCTGCACCCAGCATGGAGCCCAACATGGGGCTTGAGATCAAAACCACAGCTGATATCAAGAGTGGGTTGCTTAATCAACTGAGCTGCCCAGATGCCCCACATCTTAGAATTCTGGAGAAAGTCAAATTGTGTAATAAGTGCAAGGGTGGAATAAAGACACTTTAGACAGGCAAGCTCTCAAAGATTTTATTTCCCTTGCACTTTATCCCAGGAAGCAACTAGCAAACATGATCAACAAAATTCAGGCAGTAATCCAAGAAAATAGAAGAATGGACAAGGAAACTCAGGAAATGAGGTGTCTTTTATTAAGTAGAGGTGAAGGGGATCTCAGGACAGGGGCTTGGACGGGCATGCTTGGAGAGAAAGCAGGCCAGGTGGGCTGCCACTGGTCAGAAGGCTGGAAGAATGATGCTGATAGTGGCTCAGAGCATACTGACAGCACATTTCTGCAGTGGGAGATGAGTCTGGGGTTGAAATGGTGATAAATGCATAGAGAAGAAAGGAAAAGTAAATTATATGCAGGAAAAAATAATTATAAGGTACAATACAAACAACTGTAAATAACAGGCACATAATGCAATGGAAACATTAAGTTTTGATTTAAGCAAAAATATGACAGAAGCATATTTGGAGGATTAAAGCAAGGAGAATACATGTATGCAGAAACAGAGAGGTCTGCGCGAGTACACGTGCAGGGCAGCCCAGCTCATCTGTCCCAGTCTTGTCACCAGATTATGACAAGACTGAAGAGCAGCAACAGCAGCACAATTCTTAGTGACGTGGAAACCAATGCGAAAAGAACCAGTTCAAAGTGTTGAGTGTATCTGCCTTTGGGGAGGCAGGGGTCGGGGGTCCATTGTGGTGGGGGGCTCCCAATGCTTGCAACCCACTTTATAAGAATTATTGGACTCTTGAACTGCTATGCATTATGACTATTTTAAATATCACAAATAATTTATGTTATTAATGTTAAACATCAATGTTAAACATCAATGAATATAAATAAAATAAATTTTAAAAATAAAATATTTTAAATAGTAAATATTAATTATAAAATTCATTTTGATATTTCAATATTAAATATTTTGATATTTTAAGTATTAAAGTCTATTTAAGATAAATATCAGTAAAAATAGAAGTAAGGTTTCATATGTCATTTTTAACAATTAATAATAAATTACAAATATAACCCAACCTGCAAGCACACGCTCACATAGGCACACACGTAGGTCTGACTCATGGTGGGTGTACCACAAGGTAAAGACATAGTGCAAAAAGCAAGATGCACACCAGCTCTAGGAGAGTGGCTGTCTCTGGGTGGGAAGAGCACTGGGATAGGGAAGAAGGGCACATGGTATACCTTTTCCAGGGCAGCTGTTGTTAGTTTTTTGTTTTTTTTTTTTAAGATTTTATTTATTTATTTGACAGAGAGAGATCACAGGTAGGCAGAGAGGCAGGCAGAGAGAGGAGGAAGCAGGCTCCCTGCTGAGCAGAGAACCTGATGTGGGGCTCGATCCCGGGAGCCTGAGATCATAACCTGAGCCAAAGGCAGAGGTGTAGTCCGCTGAGCCAACCAGACACCCTCAAAGGAGTTGCATTTTAAAACAATATTGTAACTAGTGCCCTTGGTCAGAGAGGGGGTAAATTATGGTGGGGTTGGGGCCATGTGCCAAGTGGCCTGTGGCTGCCATGAGTGGCCTGTGCCTGCCTACTTGGATGTGGTGGTTGAAGAGGGTCTACTGGTGTCTCTAGACAAGAAATCTCTGTATACTCAAGCCTAGCGTGTTCGCACACACCTTTCCATTGGAGTTACATCACTTCTGTAGAGTCCTTTGAGTTCTGTTTAGGAAACATCAGTAGTCACTGGGCAAACTTAAGAGTCTCCATCTTTATCAGTAATGATCCGTGCTAGACCTTCAGCCCTCCTTCCATCCTCAGAAGTGCCAAGGTACAGACATAGCTCAGAGGATGTTTATTTTCTACCTACCACTGCCTCTCTGAAATAAGGAAAACACCCCTTTTTCAAACCAGGGTCTTCACCCAAACTTTAACATGAAACTGTATGAAAAATGTCCTCAAACTGAGTGCCTATGAACAAGCCTCTATTACCTTATAAATTAAAGTGTAGGTTGTGTAGCCAAAATATCAAGTAACCCTGTCTATGTTTAGTTGATGGCCACAAGCATCCGGAAGGCCCATCCCTTCTCCAGAGGTTTCCTAGAAGGCACCCCCTCCCCTCGCACCTGCATTGCAGGAATAAGAATATAAGTTTTGACAGACTGATATTCTTGGAATTGTTCACATTAGTATTCCTATCAGAATAGCTTTGTCTACCAGCCCACTCCAGTAACTAGCATTTCTCATAATCACAGGTTCTAGACTATTAACTGGAGATGTCAGTGTCGGAGGCTATTGGTGAATCATTCACCTCCATGATGATGGTAATAAAATATATTCTTTAAAAAGGGGGGGAGGGGGCCCCTGGGTGGCTCAATCGTTAAGTGTCTGCCTTCAGCTCAGGTCATGGTCCTGGAGTCCTGGGATGGAGCCATGCATCGGGCTCCCTGCTCAGCAGGAAACCTGCTTCTCTCTTTCTCATTCCCCCTGCTTGTGTTCCCTCTCTAGCTGTGTTTCTCTCTGTCAAATAAATAAATAAAATCTTA
Organism: Spilogale gracilis; assembly: GCA_004023965.1. Taxonomy (NCBI): domain Eukaryota; kingdom Metazoa; phylum Chordata; class Mammalia; order Carnivora; family Mephitidae; genus Spilogale; species Spilogale gracilis. Next base: position 9,131 of record PITA01013257.1, read on the forward strand.
AAAAACAAAACAAAACACAGGACAGGTTTAGGTTTAGACTAGATGCCTTTTAATATCCATCAGCAAATGGTGTCTTGTGAGAAAAATTCACCCGAAATCCCTGACTCAATTTTGGATGTTTGCTGGTGGTTCTCAAGCCCTACCTTCTTGCTTTCTCTCTTGCTCCAAATCTGGGTAAGCCAATGAGAAACACATGACCCCTACGCAGGGCTTGCCAGGAAGCTCATGCTACTGGAGAGTTAGCGGCCCTGTGCTCAGCCCTTAACCACCATTCATCCCAAGGCTACTATCTCTCCCGCTTTGTCAGCCTATTTTAGACCTTCTTCAGAGTCTGTCCTGCTCTCCCCAGAAAATATCATTACTGTGGATATAAGTCCTTGCATGTCCTTTTAGGGCATGTATAGAATCGCCCATCTTGGTATCTTAACCAAATTTTCTTGGGGAGGGGTGTTTATTAGCCTCTACACTGGTGACCACAAAGCTGGTTCCTTCACTGGACCTGCTAGCACTCCAGCAGGGCAGGAATGATGCTCTTCACAGAGCACAGAGCCGAAATATGGGCTGTGGAGGGGGAGACACATCTCCACCTGGCCAGGGGAGTAGGCCCAAGGCTGGCATGTCCACCACCCAACAAGCCAGACCTGGAGAGAGAGAGGGTTCTCAGGGATCCGCATCCATTTAAACCTGACCTTTGGGAATAAAGGGACATACAACCACTGGGGGCATTTTGGAGGAGGGATCTGTACTCCACTGAGCACATGTGGAGTCCCTCATTTACTAACCACAAAACAGCCATCAGGCAGCAGGTTTCTGAGAAGCTGCCGCCCCGGACTGAATCAAATGGAGACCTTGGGGAGGCGGAGTCCACAGCCGTTCCTGGGCCGAGTAGGATTGCTTGGCAACACTCCCTTGATTTTTCTTAAAGCACAAATTCAAATTCAAACAGGGATTTTGCATTTACTGAAATATAAGCAAGGGACACTCACTTTGGGGACACTTGGTATTTTTATAAGCTTTTTGCATTTCCAGTTCAGGTTTAAAAAAAACTGGAACAGTATTCACTCCAAGCACCTTATCTCAAATTCTAAATATAAAGAAAGGCAAATCTATAAATATAAGAAAGCGTATTCCTTAAACTCAAAGAATTTTATCTTTCATGCATGCAAGCACATACACACACACATACACACACACACACACACACACACACACAACACCATAACTGAAAAAGAAAAAAGTTCTGAAAAAATTCTGAAAAGTGGAAACACCTAGAGTGATTCCATCATTTATTTGGAGAATATACTGACAAGTGTAAATCCCAGGAAAGACTTACCTGCTTCCGTTCTGGGTGGAGGTTATGTCCAAGGATAGGAGTCAGCTTTTCTGATTTGTATTTTTTTTTAGGAAACATCTTTTTTTTTTCAAAAAAAAACTTTCAGGGTAGACTTTAGTAATTCATCAGTTACGTATAACACCCAGGGCCCTCCTGAATGCCCATCACCCAGTTACCCTATCCCCCCACCTATCTCCCTAAACTCATATCTTTCAATAATTACTCTGAGTGTAAATGGACTAAATGTTCCAATCAAAAGATACAGGGTATCAGAAGGGATAAAAAAAATAAGATCTATTGATATATTGTCTATAAGAGACTCATTTTAGACCCAAAGACACCTCCAGATTGAAAGTGAGGGGATGGAGAACCCTCTGTCATGTTAATGGGCATCAAAAGAAGGCTGCAGTATCCATCCTTTCTTCAGACAAACTAGATTTTAAACAAAGACTGTAATAAGAAATGAAGAACGATACTATATAATACAAGAGTCTAACCAACAAGAAGATCTAACAAATACTTATGCCCCTAACTTGGGAGCAGCCAAATACATAAACCAATTAGTAACAAAGAAACACAATGATAATAATACAATAATAGTAGGGGACTTTAACAGCCCACTCACAGCAATGGACAGACAGATCATTTAAGTGAAGGATCAACAAGGTAACAGGGGCTTTGAATGGCACACTGGACCAGATGGACTTCCAGATATATTCAGAACATTACATCCTAAAGCAACAGAATACACATTCTTCCCGAGTGCACATGGGACATTTCCCAGAATAGATCACACATTGGGTCACAGATCAGGTCTGAGCTGGTACAAAGACACTGAGATTATACCACACATATAGTGCTTTAAAACTTGAACTCAGTCACAAGGTTTTTTGAATTGTAAGAATGGCTTTATATCCTTAGCTTCATCCACTGCAGGTCAAGATCAACTAAAGACTGCGATTATAGTCCTTCTTCACTTAGATGTCTAGAATGTTTATATATTTTGCCTTCAATTTAAATTATACTCTCCTATTTTGCCAATACAAAATTTCCCTACTGATATCAATAAATTATAAGCTTTCCACTGATCATAAAACAATATGAGTATTTAAAATATAACAAGAATGAAAAACAACACTTAAATAGTTTTTGACAATTAACAAAAAAAATATTAAAAAGACAATGGAGCTCAACAAATGAAAAAAAAAATTTAAAAAAACCTGCCCATGCCAGAATTGATATGAATGGAATTATATAATTTACTAAGCCAGGAAAGTCTAATTAAATAAAAGATAAAAGTGATGGGATACTGCATGCCTTTTAAATTCTATATTTATTGCAGCTTATTAAAGAAACATATGGATAATCCACATGTAGAATGTGACTATTTAAAATTTCATAATAAGGTTGCAAATCAAAATGATGTATTTAATAAAATTTCCCATTCAATTTTCAGTTTTCCAAAGAACTCCTTTCTTTTGTAATACAGTTATTGTCAGTTCCATTAATTATATGTCAGCAGAACATCCAAAATAACTTTTTCAGGATTAGTGTTGAAATGGCATGACTCCCATATCATGTTGCACAGGGACTCAACCCATCTATTTTGGTGCCCAGCACAGGCATGCCCCAGGCTGGCTGGACCATGAGTCTGACAGGATGGGGTATATCTGATGTTCAATATATAGCTGAATTTCTCAAGTGCACTCAAGCTTTTATACAGGCATTCGATGGAGTAACTGAGATTAATTCGTCACTAGTGGTACACTGCAAGAAGGTTTTGTTCTTTCCTCAAATTTAGTGGATTTTAAAACTTAAGAAATAAATCAGGTGAAAGCCCCTGATGTCATAATTTCAAAATGGTCCCAAACAGCAAAAATATTACAGAATAATTTATTTTACAATGTTAATAGAACACACCTACACTCTGAGACTGGCCTTGTGGAAAATCCTTGTGGATCAATACAAAATCCCTTGGGAGACCCAAGACATCATCATTTTGGATGACTTCTAAATCTATTAAAATTAGATATATTTTAATAGAGATAAAATGTTTTTATAAACTTGTAAAAAAATCTTAAAATAAGGATTATGCATACTTAAGGTGTACAGTATGATATTTTGGTATACACGTACACAGCAAAATAGTGACCACAGTGAAGCTCATTAACATATCCACCTCCAGCATAGCTACTGTGTGTGTGTGAGTGCATGCATGCATGGTAAGAGCACCCAACCAATTTTCTACTTTTTATTTAGGATTTCATTTATTTATTTTTGAGAGAGAGAGAGAGAGAGCACAAGCAGAAGGAGGAGAGGGTGAAGGAGAAGAAGGCTCTCCACTGGGCAAGGAACCTCATGCAGGGCTTAATCCCAGTACCCTAGGATCACGACCTGAGCCAAAGGCAGACTCCTAACTGACCGAGCCACCCAGGCGCCCCTCAAAGTTTACTCTTAACAGTGGATTAAGACCAGGAGTCCCTTGAGGATGTATGGCAACTCCTACATGATTGAACATCGCAATGTGTGGTAATATTGTGCTTTTCTCTCGCATGTTACCCTGTCCTTTCAAAATCGTAGCTTTCCCTAACGTCATTTAGAAGCTTTATTGACTGCATCAATGAGCAATGGTTCCTGCAAACATCCTACATATAAAAGCCATTTTGCATAGATCAGGGAGGGATGCTCATCTGTTTGATTTAGCTGCATCTGACCATCCAACTCCCTGCTTCATAATTACATTCATCCCATGTCATAGCCTTGGGTATGTCATTCAAAGGAAAAAAAAATGAATTGCACTTTATTACACAGTGAGGGTCCTCACATATTCGGAGTAAATAAAGCACCATATTCAAACTTCATAGTGCTCGTCTAGTATTAAAACCTGTCACTGTTGGCACCTACCAGAGTCACAGCTCAGAGATGGCCAGAGCACAAGACTGAGCCTAAATATGGCACGTGGGCTTCAGGAATGACTGAAGATTCCAGATTTTATGGTAGACTCCAAGAACTGGAGTGAATAAGATTATACTTAATGTTTCCTTCTGTTATAAAGCTAAAGGTTAAACTATGCCTCATACGGTCTTTCAGTGGCTAAATTACACACAGAACTCATCATATCCATTTGTGAAAAATGATGTATAAGAAAGACACCTCTACAGTTTTATATTCAAATCAATTATTGCCTGGGCTTCAATCCTAACATTTTCAAAACAGAATTTTTTTCATTGAAATTTGATGCTTTATGAATGATACTAATAAAAACACTTATTTTCAAAATTGTATTTAAATTATATTTCCTTCCTTGTGAGTTCAAAAAGAAATTGGAAGTTTGGGGGTGCTTGGGTGGCTCAGTCATTAAGCATCTGCCTTCAGCTCAGGTCACGATCCCAGGGTCCTGGGATCAAGCCCTGCATCAGGTTCCCTGCTCGGCAGGAAGCCTGCTTCTCCCTCTCTCACTCCCCCTGCTTGTGTTCCCTCTCTAGCTGTCTTTCTCACTGTCAAACAAATAAATAAAATCTTTTTTTAAAAAAAATTGGAAGTTTAGAACTATGGGCAAATGTCTTTCTTTTTAAAAATTAATTATTTATTTACTTGTCAGAGACAGAGAGAGATCAAGAGAACAAGAGAGAGGGAGAGAGAGAGAGAGAGAGGCAAGCAGAGGGAGAAGCAGGCTCCCTGCTGAGCAAGGAGCCTGATGAGGGACTTGACCCCAGGACCCTGAGATCATGACCTGAGCCAAAGGCAGACGTTTAACCAACTGAGCCACCCAGGTATCCAAGGGAAAATACTTTTCTTGAGTCAATCTTTTTTCCTTCTAAACAAAGTTGAACTTTTATATTGAGTTTTGGTTTCTTAGATTAAGAGAGAAAAATGTGAATTTATCCTCGCTATCTTTTGTCATAGAGTGTCAGTAATTAAGACCTCAGTCTTTTGGGTAGAGAAGATGTCAATCAGCAGGGGGGAGCAAAAAACAGCAAGGTGAGAATCTGAGACAACTTTAGGATCTGCTTGCATTTCCCTCAAGTCATGCTGGAGTCCCCACTAGCTAGCCCCTGGATGCCCCCAAAGAAAACCAGGCCTGGGTGTTGCCCACCAATCAGCACAGGATGCAGAATATGGCAGAAGCTCCATAACATTTAATGGAAGCATGAATAAATAAATTAGTGGACACATGAATGAACATTAATAATAATTCTTGTATATCAAATGAATAACTTTCAGTTAGCTCTTGGAAAAAGACTCCTCTTCTAAACCAAAAATCACAAAAGAAAATGCATCTTCAAACAGAATTTTAGTCAATCAAGTTTTAGAAATGTGAACTTGGATTAATCATTTGTGACATCTGGCACATATGTTAGGCTCTCAATAAATGTACTTAATTTTTAATTTCATTAAGCCTCTCACATATGCTATTTTCGCTCTTTTATCAAGTTGGAACACCAGTAAAAGGCCATTTTCCACATATGTGTATATAAAATCTCACGGTTGCCCAGATAATGGCAGTCACACCGGTCATAACGGAAACCCCTTTGAAACTCTCTACTGATTGGCCTCAGGAGGACCGGAGTGGGCGGGGGGCTCAGCGTGCATGAGCCGGGCAGATGAGCAATCCCTTTGCTGCTCCATCAGGAAAGACGCATGGACCATGACCTTGGGCTCTGCTGTTTCCAACCCAGCAGCTCTCAAGCCCTCCGCGTGGTCTTGGCATTCGGGTCTCGACGCAGACTGCCCTGGCTCTCGCTCCGAAACCCCTGTGCTCTCCGATGCCCAAGCTGACCTTGAAGCTTGGCCTCTTGATCCAACCACTTGAAGCAGTTGCCCTTCAGGTAGGCCGTGGTTTGTATCTATGTTCATTGATACTGATATCAACCCCCCTTGGTCTGTGTTTTACCAAAATCTACCAAAGCAGGATTTCCCGTCTGCTTCGGCTTCTCAGGGGTTATGTATGGGACAGAACCTGGCTGCACAGCGCCCAGGAGGTCTGGGAAATGCTCAGCAGTCTGGACCTTGTTTCCCGGGCGTATGAATGGTTGCCTCATCTGGATTCGGAAAAGACGTCCCAAATCAATGACGCGGGATCAAAGTTCGCAGCCATTGGTCGGATGAGACTTGGCAGGACCACAGATTCTAACTCCAAGCAGGGGAAGTCTGGATGCACAACTCTGCTTTCCAGAAAGGTGTGGACATACAGGGGGCAGGAAGCCCAGAGACACAAATGGTCTCCCTTCCTCCTGCTACAGATCCAGCTCTCCTGCCTCTGCGGGTAGCTTCTTTCCCAATGTGCCCTTATTTCTTGGTGGCTTTCTGGTCTCATAGATAAGAACTACAGAATAATCAATGTCTGGAAGAAGGTGGGAAGTTCGGGATCTCTTTGTTTTTACTCTTGTTTCTGTGAAGCTGAGAAGATTGGCATTTCTCTAAATCTTTGAAACTCTATACCAAAAGAAGACTGAAAAATGATGTGAACAGGTTACGTCACCATACGGAAATTTCTACACTCGTGTATTACAGGGATTAAGAAGCAAAGTATAACTCGATTATTATCTAGGTGATGTTGTTGTGTATTTCGGATTTACTCACTCCTTCCACTGAGCCGACACCCCAGGTGCTGTCAGGATGGGCCCGCTCCACTCCACGTTTCGTAGGAATGAACGCCGGGAAAACAACTGCGTTCCCCAGCTATATAACTACCTAGATGGTGGTGATCCTGGCCAGTTTGTGAGTGGAATAAAATCCATCCAATTGTACACTTCAGAAGGGCAATTTTATGACATATGAACTACAGCTCAGTTCTAAAAGGATGTTAAATTAAATTGCTCTCACAACGTGCAAAAAAAAAAAAAAAACCTTCCTAAACTTTTTAAATAAACTGAAATATATTAGAACATGATAAGGGGATGAGGGAGAAAAGGAAAAGTTCCCGGAAATATCAAACCCTTAACAGATAGGAAATGAGGGGGGAAATCATTAAAAGTCATAAATAAGAGAGAGCCTAGTGGATATATAAAATGCCACCATGACAAACGTTGGTCCGTGAGCTCCTTTCCAATCCCAGTCTTGTCAACCAGAGGGCTAAAACCTTTGAATTCATGTCCCCTTGGTCTGTGTTGGATTAAAATGATCTCTCTCGTGCCCCACTTCTCAGTGGAGAGGTGATCCCTAGGGTAAAGTCTTGCAAAATCATGGTGCTTTTTGAACAATGTGATGATTTTCAATGAATTACTCCCCCTTGCTCCTCAGAGCCATTTTCTTAATGCCTTGAAACGTCTCCCAGGGCATCGCAGTGCAGATACTAATATTCTTGTAGTGACGAAGGTGTCAGTGTAGCCCTGGGCTTTACAGTAACAGACAAATTAAAAAGCAAGAATCCCTTAAAGGTGTGAATTATAAATGCATCAGGTCTAGTTCTATGATTATTTTCCTTCTCACATAAATGGCTTGAAAATGGAAAGGTTTGAAAATAGTGATTCTGTTCTGGGGACCACACACCAGAACCCCTAACTTAGGGAACGAAGGGCATAAAATGATATGCTGTTCTTTTCAACAGACACAGAGGGGTACCAGGGTGGCTCTGTTGGATAAGCAACTGTCTTTAGCTCAGGTCACAATCCTGAAGTTCTGGGATCGCGTCCCACATCGGGATCCCTGCTCAGCTGGAACTCGGCTTCTCCCTTTGACCCTCTCCCCTCTCAGGCTCTCTTTCTCTCTCAAATAAATAAATAAATAAACAAAATCTTAAAAAAGAGAGAGAGAGGCATGGAGAAAGTGAATTGCTATTTATTAAAAGCACAGTTTCGTGCTTTGCTCTGTAGATGTGTTTCCTTGGTTCACGGTTTACAGAGATGAGGAAAGCCTCCCTAAATGACAAGGGTACTATTTGCTTGCTAATCTGGACAACAGCTAGGAAGAAAGTAGCACTTAGGGAACCCTGTCTCCCTTCTCCTTTGGAATTGCTGCATCTTTATCTTTCAGGAATGCTTCTAAATCACCATTTGGAAGTTGCATTAGTCTTATTCTATTACTATTACAGAAGAGGGAAAGATCAATGTTTTGTATTTTTTCTTCTTTTTCTTCTTTTCTGCAGCCATCTGCCGGCTGCTGGCCTCAGCTTGTCGATGACCAGTGTGGTTTTGGACCAGCCCCTGTGGTTCCTGTTACGATCGCAAGATCCGCAAGCAACAACCACCAGGGAACTCTGACAAAATAGAGGTTTATTACTTACAAGACCTGGGATTATCTGGCATGCTTGGGGCCACACAGTGAGGTCACAGAGGAAGAGAGGGGGCATGGGCCTGGAGATATGCATTTATTGGGGTTTGGAGTGGGGGCCAAGGGTCTCACTCTTTATTGGTGAATTTAAAAAGGAAGGGCGGACATGGAATGTGCTGGAAAAAAAAAAGTAGTTCAAATGGTCAGTTATTAAAATCAACCAAGATCTCTCAAAGGGGCGTCAGTAGCAGGAGGCTGTGTTTATTGGGGACGGTAGGGACAGCCCTGTTTGAAACAGTTGCCTTAGGCATCAAAGCTTAAGTCAGGCACTAGCCTTACAAAAAGCAAGCAGAACTCAATGCAACGCAACACACAGGAAACTGTCAGAGCTGATACTACACCGTCTACGTGCTCCTAGTAAGAGAGCTTCAGCTTACCTAAAAGCCTTCCTCTATCATGCCCAGCAGGCAGCTTTTAGTTTCCTTTTTAAATGGTCAATCTGTGATGTATTCTGTCTAGAGTAGAACTTCACACCCCCCTCCATTTTATTTGCTCTGGGTTGCCTTATCCAACTCACCAGGCCTTCTCCATAAGCAGAAAGGAGTCTTTATTTAGCCCCAGAGCACAGCTTGGAACAGGTTCAAATCAGCTGTGGAAATGAATGCCCGTGGCTTTATCTAGGTCTTCCAAGGAGGCTGTTGCTCAAGGAGATGATAGGACCCATTTCTGCATAAACCACGGACGGCTGCCTGCAAATACACAGTCATCCCGTTTATATCAGGCCAACAATAGTTGGATGTTAATGAAAAATCTTTGAGAAACATAATGGACAATTGTGATCCTTGAAGGTCTGAGAAGGCTCCATGGCCCTGAAGACGGAGCCTGAAACGAGACGGAAGTCTGCCCCCTGCTGGGCGGCCGCGGAAGAGCGCCCAGTGAAGAGAGCTTTTGTACCCCAACTGGGTTCAACATCTGACTCCTCTCTTCCTTGCTGGTCTTTTACCTCACCCTTCCTCCCCTTTTTTCTCTCGCTTTTGTCTTTGCTCTCTTTGCCTCCATGCTCTTTATTTCCTTCTCCCCACTTCTAACAATGCTTATTCTCTTGAACTCATTAACAATCTTTCTTCGTATGTGAATTCTACAATAAAGCCAAACAACCAAGAGTTTTCGAAGACTATCTAAAAAGAGAAAATGACTATGTTTAGATGGAAAATCCTAGGAAGACAACTATAAAAATCTAAAAGAAACAGCTAGTTTTCTTCACCAGAATCCCATCCGGATGCACTTTCTTGTTGCCTTTTCAAAATCATTTCCAGGTTCAAGGTTGCTCTCAGTGTCCTCATGCGATCAGTCCTTACTTAGGGAATGGAATCGAATGTGATAATATAGGAATAATTTTCTAGTTATACAATTAGAAGAAAGAACACACAGGGGCATCTGGGGAGCTCAGTCCTGAAGCATCTGCCTTCCGCTCAGGTCAGGATCCCAGAGTCCCCAGATCAAGCCCCTCATCAGGGTCCCTACTCAGCAGGAAGCCTGCTTCTCCCTCACTCACTCCCCCTGCTTGTGTTCCCTCTCTAGCTGTATGTCACTCTGTCAATAAATAAATAAAATCTTAAAAAAGGAGAAGAAGAAGAAACACATTCTTTTTTGTATTTCTTCCCCCGCCCCCCACCCCGAGTGTGCCCTTGTACTTAGAAAATAGGCTCAGTGTTTCTGTGGAAAATCAGGTAAACTTTAGCCTGAGCTCCCAGCTACCTCCACACCCCACAGTTACTTCATCACCTTGTGATGCTTGCCCTGTACTTTCTCCAAATCCTCAAATCCAGGAACTAAATATGTTTTACTCATCTGTGAATGAGATCACAATGAAAGAATGAATGACAGGTTATAAATCTTCTGCCTGGAAATAAGAAGATGCCCAGACAGCATGGTGGCCGGGGCAGCTCACCTCCTGTTCACCTTCTTTATCTCAGAGATGCTCCCTTTGCTGGTGGAAGGACTCTGTAAATAGTTCTCACGGATGGAATACATCCTGTCCAGGCTGAGATGTTTAAAAGCAGCCTACTTTTGTATGCTTTCACTCATATATGGAATGTAAGAAAACAGCACAGAGGATTAAAGGGGAAGGGAGGGAAAACTGAATGGAAAGTCATCAGAGAGGGAGAAAAACCATGATGGAGACTCTTAACTCTAGGAAACAAACAGGGTGTCTGGAGGGGAGGAGGGAGGGGATGGGAAACTGAATGATGGGCACTAAGGACGACACAGGATGGGATGAGCACTGGTATTATATGTAACTGATAAAGTATTGAACACTGTTTCTGAAATAAATGATGTAATATAAGTTGGCTAACTGAATTTAAATTAATTTTTTTAAATAAAAAAAAGCAGGTTATTCTTTCCATGCTCTCTTTCCCATCCCCTAGATGGATGACAGAGCCCAGTGGGGCCTTAGAAACCACATATTAAAAAGGCAGAGCCTCCATCAGCCCGCGTCACTAAACCCTCACCTCCCACCCCAAAGACCACTTACCATGCTATGGCTGAAATATGGGGACTATGTGTTACCACAGCTAGCATTACCTTATCGGACACAAATTGTAGTTCAAGTCCTAGTTAATTGTGACATACTTCCTCGAATGCTCCACTCAGTGACTTTAGGACCCACTGAGCAGGTGAAAGAGGAGTTATAGGAGAGAAAACAGGAAAGGAGAGAGAAGGTCCATCTCAAGCTTCTGGACTTACCTGCTCCTCCCCACAGGAAACGTGATGCTTAACAGATGGTTTTGTGGTTCCATTTTTGGTCCTTATTGGGAAGTGGTGGGCACATTATCCAATTGACTTGTTCTTTACCTTTCCTCCTCTCCAGGTGCATCCTGGAGAGGGACAGTTTAACGGAGAGGGAGGGGACAGTTTGATGAAGAAATTTGGAAGTAGAATCTGGATTTTCAGTCTCCTCCTGAGGAATGGATTGTGGCCAACGTGATACAGAAGCATACTTTGCCTTTCCCACACTACATCCGTCTCGAAGAAATGTATTTCCATCCTGAAGGCACATAAAGTAGATTGTGTGGATGTATCATGGTACAGAATCAAAGTCTGATTCACTTTAAGGCTATCAAGGAGGATGCAATCTATCTCTCACATGTGGCATATTTCTTTCTAACTTGCTGTCTCCTCTTTACTGATGTCTGTATCATCATTCATGTCAGACCTTTAATAAACTCATGGAATATACAATCTGTATCACCTACACCCGGTTCTGAGAACTCTTGAGGCCATATATCCCACAGGAACCTCTCCCCTTAGCCCCAGATTTTTCAATAGAACTGCCTGCTTGACTCTTCTCCTGGATGGCTGAGACAGAGAAAGTTCTTTTTTTTTTTTTTAAGATTTATTTATTTGACAGAGAGAAACACAGCCAGAGAGGGAACACAAGCAGGGGGAGTGAGAGAGGGAGAAGCAGGCTTCCCACAGAGCAGGGAGCCTGATGTAATACTTGATCCCAGGACCCCAGGATCATGACCTGAGCCGAAGGCAGATGCTTAACGACTGAGCCACCCAGGCACCCCTGAGGCAGAGAAAGTTCTAATGGAGCTCTCAATCTTCCTCAGCAAACGTCCCCACTCCAGTCCTCCTCTATGACAGTTCCACTCTTCCAGTACCCCAGGCATCCCAAACACTTGGTGTCATCCTAAACACTCAGATTTTTCTCAAATTGAACATCCAAACTGTTACCCAATCCTGGGGCACCATCTTCCAAACACTTCCTGACCACTTCTCGGTGTCTCCACTACTGCCACCCTGGTCCAAGCCACCAACATCTCTCACTGGATTATAAACACACCTTTTCAGGATGATGGGCATCTTTGCTTCAATTTTTCCACAAAACTAAGACTCACCCATGGTTTCCACCTCAATCTGAATAAAACAAGGCCTGATAATGACCTTAGAGGGCCCCTTCACCTTGGAGTTAGGCTACTCTCCTTCTTGCTCTACTGAGCTTGATACACTCCTGATTCACGACCCTGCTCCTGACTTCTCCCTCCTTCTTCCTCCAGACAGCCACACATGACTCATCCTCCTCCTTCAAATCTTTGCTCCAATGCTGACTTCATAGGTCATACTTTCTGACCACCTCCTTCAGGTCTCATTTTCCTACCCAAACACACATCCTGTCTCCTGCCCCACTTCATCTTCCTCCTTATACCTACCATCCCCCATACAACATACTTCATGTTTTTATCCTTCTTTTGTTTTACCTTTTGCACACTATCTGGCAATGCAAGTTGTGTGGTGGTAGGAATTTTTATCTGTGTGGTTACTGTGGTATCTCTACGGCTGGAAACAATGCCCAGAACATAATATATGCTCAGGAACTCACTGAGTAAGCATGTATTTTACTCACAAAAGAGATGTTAGTGAGATCAGTTTCAAGCTTAAGAACATTTTGAATTAATAGTAGTGATAGAAGAGTCAGCTTTGTATATTGTATATATAAATTATTGATCTATAATTCCCTTAAACCAAAGGATATACTGCGTATGTTTTTTGATGAAGACACTGACTCTGGGTACGGTTGTGTTTGCTCCAAGGTTTCCAGGAAAACGGGTGCCTGCTGTCACCAGTCAGCATGGATTACTGAGCTGCTCCCTTTTCTGAAAAAGTCTGAAATCTTGGAAAACATATTTTGAAGTCTTACCTTTTCTCCTTTTTCCCACCTTGGATTTGTTTGGTCCTGTTCTCTCAGTCATTGGATTTGTTGGCCATCCATCTCTCCACATGAGCCGCTGTGCAGGACCCAGACGGAATTAAGGGTAGACACGAAGGATTACGTGCTCCCTGTACTCAAGAACTTCTAGCTGGAGAGACTACCTTGTAGACCTGTCCCGAGAAGAGCAGAGGTAGAGAGCAAATAGATCTTTCTCTGAGAATACAGATCGACAAATAGTTCCCCATCTATCAGTCAGCAATCTTCCGAAACTTGGTCATGAGGTGGTGGCCGACATGGGATGAAATTTTGCTTCTGTCAACAGGTCAGTGACTCTCAAGTAAAGAACTAGGTAGATGATAAAGGGAAAGTTCATTTCAGGAGCCACCACTGGAATGTGCAATCACAGGATGGATTTAACAGATTATTTAATTACTTACCAGATTATTCAGAAACTGACTGTTATCTGATGGGTTGAAAACCCAAGATACACATTATCTTTTATTTATATATTCGTAAAAACAAAACCAAAAACAAAAAAGGTTGAAAATCCTAGAGGGTAAAGAACTCCTAAAACAGAGTTGTAGTGACCTACCCTCCAGGTTTTAGGAAGAAGAGAGGGAACAATTCGTTCAGAGAATAAGGTAACTAAAAGTAACTTAACCATGTATCCTCACCCAAGGAATTTTCACTGCCACTTCTGAATGTAACTTTTAGAAAGTAGAAAGTTCACCCCTCCATTAGCATAGGGACTAATTTACAATTGTCCTTGGGTGTAATTCTAATTTCTTGGGTTTTTTTTTCAGCTTTATTGGGGTATAACTGACTGAAAAAATTGCAAGATATGTCAAGTGTACAACGTAGTGACGTGATGTATGTATTTATTGTGAAAGAATCCCACAAAGTCACTGAGCACACTCATCACCTTGCCTATTTACCATTCTGTGTGTGAGAACGTTTAGAAAATTTCAGTCATATCATATGGTGGTATCAGTTATCGTCACCGAGTTTTACATTAGATTCCTCGATCTGATTCATCTTATAACTGAGAATACACTCTCTTTACCAACCTCTCCCTAACTCCAGCACTCTCAGCCCCTGACAACCACTTTTATGCTCTCTGTTTCCACATATGACTCATGCCCGGCAGAATTTATCTTTTTCTGTCTGGCTTACTTCCCTTCACCCAATGCCCTCCAGGTCCAGCCTCATTTCCATGAATAGCGGTATTTTCTTCATTTTTCAGGCTCACTAATATTCCTTTACATGTATTCTACATTGTCTTGATCCACCCACCCTTCGACGAACACTTTGGTTGTTTCCATGTCTTGGCCATGGTGGTTGGCACTGTTATGTTTGCCTGGGACAGGAAAGCTCATCCGTGTAGAGTCCAACTCAATCTGTTGACTGGTCACCGTGTGGAGATGGAGCCAAGACAGGCTTCCACCTTTCCTCCAACTCTGGCCCTCCCCGGAAGGCAAACACTGAGGGCCCTCCTCCCTGAGGCAGTTCAGCTGAGGTTGCTGGAGAGAAAAACATACAGGATATTTACTAACTGTCTCATACACATGAGATTCTGTTAATGAACACAGCAATGGAAGGAAAACAGTATTGATGTCATGATGTCATGTAAATATAAATAGTAAAGACCTATGTTTGTAGTTTCCTTTTCCCCAATTTTGAGTCATGGAATACTTAAAACCATCTTAACATCATGGTATTAGTGGAAGGAAGACATATAGATCAATGGAACAGAATAGAGAACACAGGAATAGACCCCCACAAGTATGCTAACTGATCATTTATTTTTTTTAATCAAGGTTAAAAAAACCCACATAGCATAAATTTATTGTCTTAACCATTTGTCTTTTTTAAATATTTATTTATTTGAGAGAGAACAAGAGAGAGAGAGAGCAGGGGGAGGGGCAGAGGGAGACTCTCAAGAAGACTCCAAACTGAGCGTGGAGCCTGATGTGGGCTTGATCTCATAACCCTAAGATCATGCGCTGAGCAGAAGTCAAAAGTCAGATGATCAACTGACCAAGTCACCCAGGCGCCACTTTCTAAACCATTTTTAAGTGTACAGTTAGGTAATGATAAAGGATACTCAAGTTATTGTGCAACCAACCTCCAGAACTTTTTCATCTTGCAAAACTGAAATTCTATATCCATTAAACAAGAGCTGCCTGTTTCCCCATCCTCAGCTGTGGGAAACCGCTGTGTTACTTTCTGTTTTCGTGGAGGTGACTACCATAGATGCATCCTCCAGGTGGAATCCTACAGTATTCGTCTTTCTCTGACAGGCTTATTTCACTTAACATGCTCCCCTAGGGTTCAGTTTTTGAAATGACAAATTCTAGAAGTAGAGAATAGATCAATGATTGTCAAAGGTTAGGGACAATGGTGCAGGGATTGTTAGAGCTCCTTGGGACGATGAAACTGTTTAGAATCTTGACTGAGGTACAAATTACACACATTATTAAACTGTATAGAAGTAAAATAAACATGCACATTTGTACACATGCACACACAAGTACATTGAGAAAATCTGGGGGCACCCAGGCTCAGTCATTAAGCATCTGCCTTCAGCTCAGGTCATGATCCAGAGATGGAGCCCCGCATCAGGCTCCCTGCTCAGCAGGAAGCTGGCTTCTCCCTCTCTCACTCCTCCTGCATGTGTCCCCTCTCTAGCTATGTTTCTCTGTCAAAAAATAAATAAAATCTTTTAAAAAATTGAGAAAAACTGAATAAGATCAGTGACTTATATCAGTATCAGCATCCCATGTCCCTGGGTGCACTTTGTAAATCACACACATCTCTTTGTGTCTCTTTCTCAGGCTACCAGTTCACGCTATTATACTCATTGATACCTTGTCATACAATAAAGTTTTACTCATGTTTAAAACTTACTGATTGATTAGAGAGAGAGAGAGAGAGAGAGAGAGAGAGAGAGAGAGAAAGAATGAGCAGAGGGAAGGGACAAAGAGAGAGGGAGAGACTCTCATGCAGACTACATGCTGAGCGCGTAGCCTGGCACAGGGCTCAATCCCATGACCCTGCCATCACGACCTGAGCTGATATCAAGAGTTGAACAATTAACCAGCTGAGCCACCCAGGCACTCCACAAGGTTTTTTTGTTTTGTTTGTTTGTTTGTAAGTTTGTTTAAAGTAGGTTCCACACTCAGTGTGGAGCCCAATGCAGGGCTTAAACTCCTGACCCCGAGATCAAGACCAGAGCTGAGATCATGAATCAGACGCTTAATGGATTGAGCCTCCCAGGCACTCCAAGCCTTACTCTTTTTCAATTCAGAAAGTATTGGTATTCATTTTGATCATTTTTGGCAAACAGAAACACACAGGTTTCTGCTGAAAATGAAAGTGAATGGACAGATTAAAAATTAGAAACAACAGAGCTCTAATGTTTTAGGATCCCCTGTAGTTTATTTACTGGGTTTCCAGATTAACTTTGTTCACATGGAGCTCTAAAGATTGCCTCTGGGGAATAAGCATCACAAGGAATACAGTAGGCCCCACACGTGGGCCCTTTGCAGTTCAGTGTAGTCATCTGAAGGACAGCCACCGCAGTGGTCTGAGCCATTTGTTTCCTCCCTGGAAGGCAGATCTTACATTCATCAGTATTGATCTCTCTGTCTAGAAAGGGCAGCCACTAATTTTAATCTCTGCTTGACGTAGCTTTTTGCAACTCACAGCTGCCTTGCTTCGGATCCACTGCCCTGTGAATGTCATTACATCAGGCATCAGCACACCCTGACATACATTACCTTCCCTCATATGAAAAGAAGTGCTCCTTAATTTGACTTTGATATTGGTTTATTTGCCTGGTTTGCTATGATTTTAGGTTCTGCTGGTCTAGAGGTCTTAAGTCCAAAGGGAACAATGATTTCAACAGGGGACACAAAAAGTAAGTCCATTGGACTGGAATTTGACACTGTCTCCTGTGTACTTTGAGCTCCTTTTGTCTCTGAATCAAATGGCAAAGAAGGGTGTCGTGCTGTGCTGGCTGGGTGATGTCCTGACTATGAAGCAGAAGGTAGCTGGGTTACTGACACATGAGGCAGGGAGGGAGGAGACTTCTGGGATGCTGGTCATCCAGGCCATCTTCCAGTACTCTTAGGGAGTACCTAGAAATATATATGTGTATATACGTATGAGAGAGAGATTGAGAAGGAGGGAAAGCAAATGGGGCAAAGCAAACATTTTCTAAATTTGAACTGAAGTTCCTTGTGCGAATCTTAAAATTTTTCCATAAATTTGAAATCATAGCAGACTAAAAAGTCACACAAATAAAATGGCAAAATCAGTGGCTTGAAATGCATTTGAAGAGCATTTCAGACTCCTCGAAACAAAGTTGTTTTCTGTGGGAAATTACTTGATAATGCTTTTAGTAGCTATAAATATATAAAATAAAAGCTAACTATGACTGCACACATGCACGGTTCTATTAAATCGAGCTTTCCCAGGGCACGATGGCTGTTACGGCCTTTCCCTCCTGATTACTACAGACCTATTATTTCTGGTCACTTCTTTCACATTATGCTTTACACTTTAGAGATCTACCCAGATGCCACCCACAAGGAGCAGCTGTGACACATGTAACAAGTTTCATTTACTCCTGTTAGTTAAGCACACAATCTCCTCCGGGGTCCTGCTGTGTAACCAGCAGTATGAGGGCAGGCTGCACTCCGCTCCTTCATCCGTGGTTCTTATCTTATTTCCACTTTAGTTGTATCTGCACTGTCAGATTACACTGGTTCAGGTTCATGGAGAAGAAAATCTCATCAGTAACTCTGGAGGAGAGGTGTGCTAGGCGTAAAACGGGTGATAGTGAGAACTCGGGGAAAGGAGAGTTTTTAGCAGGAGTAGCGAGGATCTCTGAGGAAGAGGTCCAGGAAACAGGATGGAGAGTGTGGGGCTTCCCGCTGACTTGGGAAGCAGGTTCCAGGCAGAAAGAGCCTGAGTGCCGGCCCGCACCCCCTGTACCCCCATCGGACATGTCCTAACCCTCTCTTCTGATTTAAGAAATCCAAGGGAGACCCAGTCAGTTGCAACCCAAGAACCTTTTGTAATTTCCTCTTCTATCCCTTACATGGTTTAAATGTAAAATAGACATATTTTTGGGAAAAATAATTTTTTATTTTTATTTTAAAAAGCTTAAACGCAAGAGTTTAGCATTTGTGTTTTCTCATAGTTTCTACCACCTTGGCTGTGACTATACCTGCTTGAGTGCACCTTATTTTCTCATTCACATCATGGCTGTGTGGTCTCAACACAGCCGGTGGCTCCCACACTCCCAACAAAATATGCTCTCAGAGAGACATCAGTCCCTGGCTATGTCTGGCACGCGTACGCTGCCTGACCTCCTTCCCTGTTTTCAATCCGTGTGCTTTAGGCAGTAATGACCCCAATTTCTGTCCCATTAGTGTTTATAAGCTGCATTATTATCAGGAGATAAATGGTTTTTCTTTGTCCCACTTTAGTTATAGGACAATGAGCATATTTCAATGCTGTCTGGTATGTCCACTACATAGAAAATCATCAGCTGTCCATGAAATGCTATAAGCAGCTACCGATAGTGATCAATTGCCTACTATTTTTTTAGTAGGAGTTTCGAAATGATGGTCAGCTGCCTCCACCACTCCTCCTGTATTCATGTAACCCAGTCTCTTGGGTATTGGCCAGTAAAGTCTTCCGATAAGCATCTCTTATTACAACTGATACTAATTTTTAGTTTTTCAAGGTTCAATTTGTGACTATGATGGCATTAAACTGCTTACTCTAAAAACTCCAAATTCTATTCAGTGAAAAATGCTGGAAAAGAAACATCTGGGAAGAGTGACCTACATTAAATTTCAATTTTTTTCACAATCAAAAATAAAACACAAGGGGACACTTTTTAGGATAAATCATTTGCTGCTGTGTGTAATTTTGTTTAGAAAACTAACATAAAAAAAAATTTGTCTTGATCCTGTTAGAAAAGCATGGCTGGAAAATCATTAGGATCCAAGAGCCCTGAGGCAATCAATAACTATATTTAATTGGGCTCAACATATTAAAAATTAGTGTGCACATACTCAGACATCTGTCAGGTTTCACTTTCCTTATCTCCTTTGCTTCTCAAGGGAATAAGGTGAAAAGTCCAGGAGAAAAACGAGAATCTTAGACATATGTTGGAAGGATGATTACAGCCATCTTGACATTACATGTTAAAGACAAAAATCAAAACAAGAAACCAGAGGTTCCTGGAGACATGAGGTCAATCAGCTGGAGTTTTTATACCATTGGCATTTGTTATCTATATATTGATACTGTCTTCACAATACCCAGTAAATGTTTACGTGATATGACTACAATTGAATTATTGGAAGTTTCTAGAGTTAACTGCTTTGGATCTACATGGTAACTTTGAACTTACCAAAGCCATTTATTTAAACCATTCTATCTTCGATGAAAAGTATTACACTATGGAGTATGCCCTGAATGATAATCTCATTATTACATTTTAATAATGTTACTATCGAGAGCAGCATAGATGACTAGATGCACAAAGGACATGATATGACATTCAAGTGAAATCACGCCACAAACCACATGGCATTTGAGATTTTCTTCTGTTTGCAACATTTGATAGAGCTTTAGATAATCCTGTTTGCCAAAAACTTTCTTTGAGTTGATTTGTATATTCTTCATTATTGAAAATCTTTAGAATTTATATTTCAAAACCTGTATTTGTTTTTTTTTAAAGATTTTGTTTATTTATTTGACACAGAGAGAAAGATCACAAGCAGACAGAGAGGCAGGCAGAGAGAGAGGAGGAAGCAGGCTCCCTGCTGAGCAGAGAGCCCGATGCGAGCCTCGATCCCAGGACCCTGAGATCATGACCTGAGCCAAAGGCAGAGGCTTTAGCCCACTGAGCCACCCAGGTGCCCTCAGAACCTGTATTTGTGAAGTCCTGCAGATACAAGAGGCAAAACTCTGGAATCAGCTTCACCAAATATTACAGCAATCCTCTAGTTAAAGGCCAGTTTAATGTTTGAAAGTAGGAAACAGAAGTAATATTTTTGAGCAGCCTGAAAAAACATTATGGTATTATGTAGTTTTATAAATGTATTTTCAGCTAGGTAGGATGGTATCACTGGATTCTGGAAAATAGTAAGGAAGCAAAGAGACAGTGGAAGCTCCTGGGAATCTTCCTCAAAAGACAGCATATGCAGACCTACTTCTCTCCTACTAATCTCTTTCCATCTCCCTGCTTCTGTGAAAGATGATGTATAACTACTGAGCCTTGAATGACTGCTACAGACCATACAATCCAGGGCAGATTCATTAGGGATACCAGAGCATAATAACAGAAGAAATCTGGGACCCTGACAGAGTCATGAAAGTGTAAGAACATCTCTGCTTCTGACAACCCAATAAACTTTTTTTCCTGTATATTTAAGCCACTGTGAAATTTGATGCATGCAGGTAAATCTAACTACTATTAATTTGCAGATAGAGACTAGTGAGTAAAACATCATCTTTTCCTACCTTTTAATGAAGCAGTATAAGAACTTGATCCCAAGAGTGGTGGCAGCCATTTTGTAGCCATGAGGAATCACACCTGAAATGGCCATAACATCACTGAAATAGGTAGAGGACATAGCCTATAATAGAGTTACATAGCCATGAGCAGCAAATGCCAGTTTTCCCAGGTGGTCCTGAGAAACATTTTTATGCCAGCTGTTGTAGTCTCAGAAACAGTATCTATGTATCTAACATAGTGCGGTCTCTAAGGTTGGGGTTTATTTAAAGGACATTTATAATTCTCAGCCCTCCTTGCAATTGGACTTAGAACTAGCAGTGGCCATTGACATTTGAGCAGGTGTGTCATGCCTCCTCACTGCTTCCTGGCTACATAGCAAGGAGCCTGTCCTGAGCCCAGTGTCTGCCCTCCCCTTCTGTAGTCGGGATGAGAGGCCCTCATGGTCAGAGGGCAGTGCCTCCATGGTGAGGGCCAAGACCTCTGCCAATCCACAAGGACTATGGTCTGTGAAAAAGTAAAATATGACACCCTTGGGAAGTTAAAGCTGTATAAGCATAAAGACCTGGGTGGATATATTAAGTAACCATATTGATATTAATAAAAAAGTTACCTGTGCTAACAATTACATTCCACATAGTTAAAAAAAAAAAACAAAACTGTAGTTAATAAATTAAAACCCCAGGTTAAATCTCTTCATAAAATTAACCACCACTAGATTCCTAATGTCTCCCCCCTAAAAAAATATTTCATGCAAAAATCAAATCTATTAAAAAAATCAAATCTATGTGATTTTTTTCCTTTTTAAAATTGCTATAAAGGTAGAATCAAGCTCTACACACTTCTACATTTTTTTTTCCTGTGTGGTCTAATCCACACCTCAAATCAGCAGCCAGATAACTTTCCAGGGGATCTGGCCCTGAACTGCGTGTCTCTACAGGCTTTGATTCAATTATTTTAAATTATTTTTATCGGCTCCTGGCAAATGTTTAAATAGGTTCTTATATTAATCTTTAGCTTTTAAAATTAATGACTATAATTGAAGGAATCATTACTGGAGCTGAAGTAGAGTGTTTTATCAGAAATCAGACAATCTGAGATGATTGTACAGAGTTGTAAATGTCAAGGCAAGAACCTGGGGTTTCTCTGGGAGGCACCCATTCTCTGCATCATGTTTAACTGTAGAGGCATGGAGATAATGTGTTTCCACTTTGAATATTATGATCAGAACCTGCAGAAAGTATTCTTTGGTTCAGATGTCCTTTCCTAAACCACTGGCATCATCTAGACTAAAGATACTTCCTCCCAAGGTAATATAAATAGGTCATAACTAGAAGCCAGGGCAGATGGGAGCCCTTTCTCAAGGCCAGTGCTGAAAAGGGAATGTCTTGACCAAGATGTAACAGCCACGTGGGTATGCTATAAAAAGAAAATTGAAAATAACTTCTAGTCCCAAAGCAAATGGGTCTGTCCCAAGGGATACATGAGCCTTAGGGATGTATGAACATTTTGCTGGACGCATCTGCAGAACATGAGAAATTCTACCCAAGCATCCCAGTGAGATGCCCAAAGCCACATTTACGGACAGGTGAATGAGGATGGAGAGCAGGCACTTCCTCCCCCCTTGAATACAAAAGGGACAACCTTTTACCCAGAAGCCAAGAAGAAGGAGATACAGAACAGGATGACTAGAGGAAAAGAGAAACTGAGTCAGAGCAGAAGCAGCATGGGGAGGAGTCCTAAATGGGGGAAGGAGGAGACACCCACACTTTTCAGAAGCCAGATCTCCTTTTTTGATTTCTCCCTAAAGTCCGCGTAGCCAATGACCCACTTCCTTGTCTGCAGAGTAGGCTGATCATGGACCATTTTACTTATTTATTTAAAGTAGTCCAAGAGCTCACTAGCATGCCAGGTGAGCTGAGCCATGTGGGCAGGAGGAAAAGAGACCAGGGAAGAAACAGCCTAGTGAGGGAGTGGTACTGATCCAGCACATATTTGCTAAATGCCTTGTCCTTATCACTGTGGCTCGCCCGTTTTCCTCCTAACAAAATACCATGGGGCATCTGAAGTTCCAGAAGTAGTTCCCATCAGTCACAGGTTTTTCCAGGATCAGGCATCACACATCTTGGCTAGCAAGCCCATTCCTGTGACTTCTGCCTGAGTCCCACCCTTCCAGCTCATGCTACCCAAAGAAGATAGAAATCCAGAGAAAGCAAGACATGAGTTCCAGAGGGAAAGCCACTAAGAAACTCAAAGATTCCTGCAAAATCAGAGAGGGGAAGAAATGATTAGGACTAACTCTAAGCTTCAGCAAGTTGCCTTGGACCTGACTCCAGGCAGAACCAGCTACAGAATCTGTGGGGCCCAGGGCAAAATGAAAATGCAGAATCCCTTCCTTAATATGTGTTAAGACTCAAGGCAGCAACAGCAGAGCATTAAACCAGCTCAGGGTCCTTCTGCATATGGAACCTGGGCACTGCCAGGGTCACAGATTCCTGAGGCCTGCTTTGACCCTGGGATACCTCTGCAAAGATTTAAGGGGGACTTGAGAGCTGACTCGTACTATGCCAACAACCAGATCAGCTTTGAAGAAACATAGAAACAAAACAAGAGAAGACCTGGTGAGTAGCTTTGATGTTTTACTTAGATCAAGCAGAGGCTGATCTCGATCTCTGCCAGCAGCCCTGAATTTCCCCCCTAATGTGCAAACCGATGTAGGATATTAATGCCAACGAGGAAAGAGGATTGCTCCTTACAATATCACTAATCTCCAAGGACATATTACCTCATTAACCTGGTTGCTTAAGCATGCTAAACTAGAGGAGCCCGTAAGAAAGGGGGCAGGGAAATTAAGAAATTAACTAACTACACCTAATAGCATTTGGACCTTAGTAAGCCACAGGGACACAGCCCTTTTATAGGCTACATACCCTGGAGGGAAGGAGCTCTAAATAAGCTCTCAACATCCCAAAGAGCGGATCCCCTGAAGAATGTTTAAAGCCAAAGGTACAAAACTGTAACAAATACATAATCTTGAAAAGGAAGAGTCTGATTGCATCACTGCAAATGTTATAGTTATGTCATTTAGGCTTCTCCAGTGTAGCTGTGTAACCAGCCCTCCATCCACTGTGGGCTCCTCCAGAGTTCTTACTGCAAGTGGTTTACACAGTAATACCTTGTATCTAACTCACATGCTTGTCTGTAACAGAACTCAGAAAAATAAATCCCCAATTAGCACTTGGGTGGATTTCACAGTCTTTTGTGTCTAAAAGGAAAGTTATTACCATCTCTTGGCATTATCCTTTTTAGCCTTATAAATCTTCCTGTATTTTCCAGTAACATTGGCAAAGATGGTTGATAGGAACATACCTTCTCCATTAGAAGATCAATGAAATGTCCATAAGCAAGCTTACATCTGAATCTTGAATTAATGCCACTCAATTTTATGTTGTAAGGTTAGCATTGCTCTTTGTTGTAGAGACACATGACACTGGCTTTCAGAGGCTGCTGGTGGGGTGGTGTTTCCTCAGGAGATCCATGGACTAGGATCTGGAAGTGGAAGAAGAATAAAGAGGACACTGTTTTGTCTCCTGATGAATCCTCAGCTTGCAACATGGGCCACCCATCACCATCATGGTCGTCTTAAGGAGAGGCTCCTTTTCCTTGCCATGGTCAGTTCTCATGCTGTATCCGAGTTTGCCCATAGAAAACATGTCTGTTTTACCAACAATGACCCTCTGGACACTGGGCCCCGAATGGGCCATGCCTGCTTCTCTCGGGGGCAAGAAGAGCTCAATGGGGTCTGATGTGTGCCCACCCGGAATGTCCAGGAGCTTCAGTGTCCAATTTCAAGAGACCACATCACACAAGGGAGATTGAGATCTGAAGATTGCATGACCTGTCATGAAGATGGTGGCCTACAGTCTTTCAAAAAGGGTTGGCACCAGTCATGGAACAGATACTTGAGGTGCTGCAGACAACAGGGCGGCTTGAAAGCAGATGGGAGACACTCCTCTCTCCTGTATGTCACAGCAAGTTGTAAGTCAAGATGGGAAGACAGCTCCCTTGGAATAAAGGAGGCAGAAGAGACAACTGTGTGGGAGGGAGTTGAGGAAATATGAGTAAAACAGTGCAGGACAGAAGTATAAAAAATGGATTTTGACTCATTCCATGATACAGGTGGCTATTAAAGACAATTTTCTCAGTAAAGGCGTTAGGGGAATTGAAAACTCATACACTTGTTCATTCTTCAACATGGCTTGATCTTCTCTAGGTCCCAGAGCTCCTACCGCATGTGGGGACACAGTGGTGAAAATGTCACTGATCATGGGGCCCAAGTCTAGTGGAAAGAAGGTTCATTAAACACATAGTTACATGTGATTCAAATATGGAAGCACACTGTCCACTATCTCCTTAGTTCCCCAGCACTCCATCCTCAGTTAGACCCAGTGCCGTGTGGAGAGCCACAGTGACTCAGAGTGAGCCTTTGCCAATTATTTCGTCCTGTCTCTCTCTATAAAATGGATCTACTCACACTTACCTCACTGAACTCTGACTGTAAAACATATGGAAAGTGCCCAGAACCCTGTCTGCTACAGGGTCCGCATTGAAAAAGTATCTACTGATAGTATGCAGAATGCTTTGGTTTCATTGTGTTGTTTCATCCACTATGTCTGCCAAGATGACCAGATCTACTTTCACTGACAGACATGAAGAGGTAATGAGAAGAAAGGGACCGGGTATCGGCATCTTTGCTTAAGTCATTTACCAGTAAGAATCCCTACCAGCAAAGTCTGCAGACGTGACCTATCTTTCCTTCAGGAAGAACTTGAGAGCTTGCCTATTTTCTGTTTGTCTCTATCATCAGGAGAATGGTTATTAATTGTACTGCATTACTGTAAATGGAAACCTGAAGCAATTCAGGCTTAATAAGTATTTCAAGATGTTTCCAGAATCAGGACTCTCGTTCAGACCTGGCTCCTATCCTATTGTGTATGACACAGGAGAATTCTCTGTGTATTCCTGGCCATGCTGACTGCACCAAGGAGCTACTCACTGACATCCTTGTTTGGGAAAATCGTGCCTAAAGAAGCATGGCTTTACATCCTTTCTTAAGAACTCATAAAAGAAACAAAGGATGACATATGAGCCACAAATCAAAAACTGGTAAAAATCCAGGACTTTAGCCTGATAATTTATGAAGAGGTGAGACTCCACAGGGAATGGATGGTATTTTCTTTCCCATCAAGATGGTTTCTTTTTCTTCCCAGTCTCCTTCTTAACACTCCCATACTTGTATGTATTCAATTTTTAAAAATGCATCAACTTATATTTTAAAGAGTGCTTTGAATTTTGTATGCTTTTGTAAACCATAGATTCTTCTAGAAGCATTGGTAAAAACATCACCCACCAAAGCCCCCAGAAAACAATTATGAGAGAAATTGTAGAAAACTTGAAATATAGTCTTATATGGTTATGCATACACTTTTTAAATATTCATTTAAAAATGGATTTTAAAAATTCATTTATATGGATCATATGACTTTGAGCAATGCCTCTTTTATTCATGTTCTGTCATAAGTATTGTCAATTTTTATTATTTTTTAGATGCACAAAGAAACACAGAAAAGCATCTCATACTTACTGGGCATCAAGCACATCCAAACCCACAGGCTGTGGGAATTTTACCTGCAGGCTGAGCCCAAACCAAATGTGCATCAACACTGACGAAGGTTCTGGAAATCCTTGGATTCTTGAACCAAGGACACCTGACATGATGCCTGAGACATCCTTGTGTCCCCATGGCCACAGAGCTGTGCCTTCCCTCTCCATCGGTCAGTTTGCAAGCTCCTTGGGAGCTTCCCAAGTGTAATCTGAAACTAGGCTAGAGACTTCAGGTCAGTCCCGGGTGGCAGGTAGCCATTTTAATAAGCAGAGGGAACTGACCTATGAGGCTTCTCTTGGGCGGCAGCAAGAATGTGGATCCCCACACCCACCCACCAAACCCTAAAAGTTCATGAGGAAGTCTTACCTGGGTTCAGGCACATATACTGTGCAGGTGTTTTCCATACCACGTCAGTGTCTCAAGGCTGTGTCCTTGGAGCCACCTCTGGGAGCAGGAAAACTAAGCAGAACCCACATTCCAAGGATGGGGTGGGGGCAGAGGAGCCTCGGAGGGCCCAAACCCTACTCACCGCTCAGTCAGAGATTGTGCCTTTTCAGTGACCTTCCTCAGACTGTCTCTGAGATGTTTCCCAGTTCAGCCAGTGAAGCTACTGGGCTCTGACTCAGTTTCTCTGCTGAGCACATGATGGCCCTGTGCTGGTCTGCCAGGGCTGCTTTACCGGAATACCATTAACCCGTGGCTGAATAAACAACAGAAACTTATCTCTCACACTTCTGGAGGCTAGATGTCCAAGTTCCAAAGACGCTGGCAGATATGGTGTCTGGTGGTGAATGGACTCCTGGTTCCGGGTGGCTATTTTTTCACTGTGTCGTGACATGGCAACAGGCAAGGGGGCTCTCTGGGGTCTGCTGTATATGGGCATTAATTCTATATGGTCTAATCCCTCACAAAGGCCTCACCTCCAAATAACTGTGCATTGGGGATTGGGCTTCAACATCTGAGTTTTGGGGGAGACACAAAGGTTCGATCTACAGCCCTAGGGCTGCCATGATCACATATCAGAGACAGCATGGCTAAAACAATAGAAATCTCCATCCTGACCATTCTGGACGCTGCAAGTCAGGGTGTAGGCAAGGCTGGTTTCTTCTGAGACCTCTCACCTTGGCTTGCAGTTAGATGTATCCTCACGAGCTCTTCTTGATGTGTGCATCTATGTCCTGATCTCCTCTTATAAGGACACCAGTCAGATTGAGTTTCGGTCTACTCCATGACCTCCTTTTACCATAATGGCCTCTTCAAAGGCTCTACCTCCAAAGAGAATCATGTTTTGAGGGGATTCAACTTATGAATTTAAAGGGAACACAATTCAGCCACAGCAGCCCCACAGTGAACAAAGGAATCTGCCCAGATCCAGTCCCTCATCCCTACCCTGGCGAACCCTCGCCAGCTCTTCCCTAGTGCCTGCACTGAAGGCATCAACCACACAGTTAGCTGCCCTTTCTCCTCTGCCTCTCTCAGTCAGTAGTTCTCCAAACCCGTGTTTCTACCTAAGAAATCACTGGGCTCTTGACTGTCTCTCTCCACATGAACACTGTGGGAGCCCAGCCCTTATGTCTCTCACTGTGTCCTCAGTCCCACTACCAATGTGACTCCTAAAGGGGCCCCAAGGGTCTCGCTTGAAAAATCTAATCAAGCTCTCATTCTGAGCCAATCATGAAAACCTTTTTGGTCATTCATTAAAATGTGGAATGTTGTCTCTAAGATCTCAGGCACTTTACTTATGTTCTTTGTGCCTGAGCTCTGACACCTATACAAAGATGATAATGAACACCACTCACTTTAGGGACATGCCGTGACCATGATACCAAGATTCTTTCAAAATAATACAAGTGGAAGTGTGTGTGGCAGCTTCTCACAGCCTGCTTTATGTTTCTGTCTGCTTTTTCCTGGATCCCAGGCCCCTTCTCCTCCTGTGTATGCTACCCCTCTGTCCCCACTCCTCCACACGGGGCAGCAGAATGTCGGTCCCCAAGAATAACCCGGTCCTACCCTCAGAGCCTGTGAATATGACCTTACATATTAAATGGAGCTTGGCAGGTGTGATTCAAGGGAGGATCTTGAGATACAGAGATTCATTTGGATTCTCCACATGGGACCAATGCAGTCGTCGGCTCCTTTTCAAAGGGAGACAATTAGGTCAGAAAAGAAAGAAAGGGACTTGGTGACTGAACAAGAGGTTGGACTGAGGTGGAGAAGGGGTCATAAGAAAATGCAGCCACCGGAGCTAAAGGGTCTGGGAAATGATTTTCTCCTGGAGCCTCCAGAGGAAACCAGCCCTGCTGACACAGTGACTTTGGCCCACTGAGGCTGGTCTCCGACTTTGAGTCCTGCACTGTAAAGTGTGTTGTTTTAAGCCACTAAGTTCTGGTAATTGATTCCAGCAGCCATGGACATACCAGTATGCACGCTTTGTCCAGGCATCACACATTCAGGAAATAAATAAGCATGTGAGGAAGTGTATCAAAACACAAGAGTCTTGGAAAAAGCTGTCCTTATTCATCCTTCTGCCACTAATGGTGGTGACCAGGTGTTGTGTATCAGAAGTGACCGAGATTGGTTTCCATCTTTGACAGACACATGTCACATCCTTGCCAGAAAACATGAATAAAGTGTGCAAGCAAACACCATGAGGAAGCAAAAGTAGCCACATTAAAAAAAAACATGCAGAGTTAGAAGGCAGACATGTCTGTCCAGAATAACAAGGGAATCACTCCAAGAGGTGACCTAGGACTTGACCTCTGACTCTGAACTCTGTGTGAAATGAAAGCCCCTCTGGCTAATAAATATGATGGACAGAAGGTGAGGTATGGAAGTGGGCGAGGCAGCTCAGAGAATAAACCCGCAGCCCTGAGAGCTGGTGAGCCAAGAGGCAGCCAGCGGCTGGGCTCAGTCGTCGCAGTGAAAGGAGAATCCGGAGTCACGTTAGGACCCTCCCACTGGCATGATTCATCTCAGCGGGGAAACATGGTTTGTCCCTAGTGCCACCCACCAGACATTTGGAAGAGTCCCCAAGTCTGCCTTGGGCCCCACACCACCTGTAGCCTGGGTAGTGGCCTCACCATGATCGCCCATCTCCCACTTGGAAAATAGCTGAGCATTCCCAAAACCAGAATTAGGATATTCTTCTCTGAAAAATGGGAATGCCTGTTGAACATAGAAAAATGGCAGCTTCCCACTTGCTATGGGAAGGATTTTTCCATAGTCACTGTCGATATTATTCCAAGAACCAAGACAATGGAACAGATGGACAATGAGAGGTGACAGGAAGGGAGGGAATGGTGAGACCAAGTAGTCTGGAGCACGAGGGGAGGTAATGCTGAAATTGCATATTGGAGCCAAAATGTGGAAAAGAATGCCAGTGCCAGGGGCACGTGGGTGGCTCAGTTGGTTAAGCGACTGCCTTCAGCTCAGGTCATGATCCCGGAGTCTCAGGATCGAGCCCCACATCGGGCTCCCTCTTCGGCGGGAAGCCTGCTTCTCCCTCTCTCACTTCCCCCCCTGCTTGTGTTCCCTCTCTGGCTGTCAAATACACAAAATCTTAAAAAAAAAAAAAAAAAAAAAGAATGCCAGTGCCAGAAAAGAAGATTCGATTTAATCTTGTAGACATTGGACATCATTTAAGGCATTCAATAATTTTTGTTCTTGAGTTATTTTGGTAGATTTTTGCAGTATCATGTGCAGGCAGGAAGGATGGGTGAGAGTGCGCTCTAAAGACTGTGGCAATTATCTCGGGAAGAGGTAATGAAGCCCTAAGGTTGTGGAAGTGAAGGCACTCAAAATAAATTTCCTCACTAAGGAGGAAAGTAAAAGTCTTCTCCTCCCAAACGGTGCATCTAATATGTGGTCCCATTTCAGGGCTGCACAATCCAGCCAGCTGGGCTTTGCCCACCAGGAGCTGAGCCTCCAGCGGCCTTCCCTGGACATGTGGTCTGGGTTGGGGAATAGAGAGGCAGTCCTCATTACATGAGATCTCATACATACAAGATCAAAGTTGCTTCAACAGGCATAAAGGAACCCAGGAAATCCTGGAGCCAGACACAGTCCTCACACATCCTTCAGAAGAAGGATTGTGTCCCATAGGGGTGATGGACCAGGAGGCACCAACGGGAGGAGTGATGCCTGTAGGAGCAGAGCAGCAGCCAATAAACAGTCAGAAGCCCTCAGACAAAATGAGTGACATCGCCCAATTATGACTCAGGCTCAGAATATGCTTTTTCAGAAAGGAAAAAGAAAGAACAAATGTCTTCTCAATATACAAAACCCAATTTTCTTACATCTAGTTTAAACAAAAGGGAAAAAAAGAAATTCATGTTCATTTAGTGTTTATAATTTTTAATGCACATCATTAGAGCATATATGAACATATCTACATGCATATATTTATAAACTGACTTTGCACTAGTGTTAGCTGTGAGGATTAAATCGTATATATGCATACAGTATGCACACATAGTATCTTAAAAATTAGAAGATTATAGTTTCACTGTTCATTATCAACTCTAAACAGGGCATGTTACTAAAGTTAATGCACTTTTCACAAAACATCTATAAAACAACCCATTGTCTGGACATAGGGGTCTGGATGTCACATCATGTCCTTTGGCTTCTTATTCTTCTTTTTCTTCTTTTTAACATCATGTCCTTCTGGGTCTGGCCTTGCCCACTTCTGATTGCCCGCCAGCCTCACACAGTCCCCATTCCCTCAAAGGAGGGAATGTTCCCTCAATGTGGCAAGTTCCTTCTCTATGGAATGCCTTGATCCTTCCTTTCCACCTCTGCTCCCCTCTGCTTGACAAGTGTTCTCTATCTCCATTGCCTGCTTTTTCTCTCTGACCCCATGCAGCTTCTCCCACATACCTTTCCTTTGAGGCATCCACACTCTCAGCTTCTCTGTGCTTCTCATGATCAAGGCCGTCAGTCCATATACCATCTCCATAGCCTCGCCCCTAGATGAGTGCAGGACATGGGACCCATGTTCCTAGCTGACTTGTGGAGTGGACAAATGAATTCACAATTATTGATTAAGGAGTGTGTTGCTCTTCAAATATAATGGGGTTTCCATCACACTAGCCCTGGCCCTTGGAAGAAAAAGAGACAGGGCTATCAGATCAGAGTGGTATTGTCCCATCTTTTCACTAGAACCGAACACAATCAAGACCCTGGCAACATAACTAATTTTGGAACCTGGTATCACAGGGTCTAAATGAAACCTCATTGTTTTATCAAAAATAACCCCCAATAAATTTGTTCCAAAGTGAAATCACAGTACTAAAACAGGGTTTCAGTAAGGACAGATTTGTATGCAGCATTGCCAAGAAGTTAGTTTTGAGCTGGAGCAGACTGGTAACTATTTTTCTATTATCCATAAGGCACTGAAGCCCTTGATAACATCTCTCAGAAGTCTGAGGGCAGAGTCACTCAGATTTCATAGAGGATTCAGATTTTTTCTGTTGCAATTCTATGGGAAAATCAGAACCAGATGATTCTGTAAAGACAGGAGAGTTACAAACAGCCACCTTCTTTAAATAGTATGTACACTAGGATTTATTAGGACCCTGGTGCTTTGAAAGCCTAATGATAGATAATTGGATTCTCTGGATAAAGTATTTCTTCCTCGTTGACTACACATTTCAGAACAACCCTCATCCGTAAATTGATGATATGTGAAACTTAAACCTAAGAGAAACAGAGGATTTTTATTTAGTATTTTAATAGTGCACATTAGCAGCTGGTGCCAGGCATTGTTCCAGAAATTTCCATCTCTGGAGGAATGGGGCTCACCATGGGGTGAGTAGTTTTTCTTCAAGCAGTTTCCATCTGACAGTCTCAGAGTGGTCAGTGTCTACTTTAATAATTGAGTCAGACTTAAAATGTTTCAAAGCAGACACAAGTTCTTTAAAATTGGATTCAAAAGAGGAGCTATCAAACTATTGACTTCCGGGAAAAGAAACAGAAAGAAAACAAATCTATTTGGTACAGAATAAAGGAAAATAGTCTCTCACTGGGCTTAATGCCTGTGTTTGCTTTTCCCAGACTTCCTAAAATAATGACTTGTGAGATTTTTCTCTCTTCCATCCCTGGTGAGACAGACCCCTGGCTGACACGTCCTAAAACACCCAGCTTATCCGCCTGGGAATATTGTCATTTCCCCTCCAAGATCAGGAATCACCCTTATCCTGAAGGCACGCACACAATACTTCTGTTGGAATTTCCCACCAATCAGAAAAGGGGATACATTTGCCAAAATAACTGTTGAGGGGAAAAAAAAAAACACTCGGCCTTCTCTGTTTTGTCTTTGTTATTATTATTACTGTCATTGAGGATAAATGGGACTCTTGTGTTGGACAGAAGAAAAAAGATAATAAATTTTTTAAAAAAGTAGATAAAAATCACATGAAATGAATTTTAGTCATTCTTTGTGGTCCTGGTAACTGTGCTCCACTTTAGTGTTCCAGAAATGGAGAGAAGGAGTGAATCTTGCCACCAGTGGCCAGTAGAGATCAGGATAAGCCATGGCCACATGTGCTGATTTTCCACACTCTCAGCTTCTCTGTGCTTCTCATGATCAAGGTCATCAGTCCATATACCATCCCATCAGATGGGATACACACTTTTCCCTATTGTCATGTCTTCATCCCTGCCATATGGGCATGAGCGATAATAAACGTTACCACTCCAGGGTTATAGAGACCCTGTACTCGAGCTCCTGCTTTCCTATTAGGCTATTTCTTTCTTTCCTCTCTCCCTCCCTCCCATCCTCCCTTCTTTCCTTAAAGAAGTATTTATTTATTTATTTTAGAAAGAGAGAGAGTGAGAGAGCAGGGGAGGGGCTGAGGGAGAGAGAGTCTTAAGTAGACTCCTCTGCTGAGCAAGGAACCCTATGCGGGGCTTGATCTTAGAACCCTGAGATCAGGACCTGAGCCAAAACCAAGAGTCAGATGCCTAACCAACTGGACCACCCAGGCATCCCTGTGGCAGGTTATTTCTGTGGGGACTGTATAATTGTATGTGAAGGGTCAGGGGGGTGTCATGGTGTGAGTGTTATTGTTAATGTCAGGAGAACATAAGGAAACACAAAATCTCTTCCCAAACTATACAAAAACTCCCTCCATAAAGGTCATAGAATAAAAAGTTTTACTATTAAATTAGCATTAAACCAGAATGTGGTGTACCTCACAGACAATCCACTAAGAGATTGCAAAGAAATAATCTCACCCATTTATGTCACCAAGCAGAAACAACCAATTACATACTTGTTCTCAGATAAACAGTAACTAGTCCTCAAATAAACAGTACTATTTGTCACACATAATTCATCCTAAATACACTTGGTAATGGGAGTGAGCATCTATGTTAGTTAAATGGCTTTATCCAGAGGTAAAATAAATTTCTCATTTCTTTAGGACAGGAGGCAGTTTTGTAACTTGGGGTCAGGTGCCCACCAGTTAGGGTCCTACCCTAGTTCTGAAACTAGGAGGTAGGCACTTAACTTCCTAGATGACTGCATCTAAGATGTGGCTCCTAAGTCCTTGAGAAATACAGTCTAGGCTTGGAAAGCTGCTTAAGAAACTCAGTTTTTAAAAAGATTTACATACATTTCAAACAGACAAAGAAAGGACTAGCAGTTCCGTGTTTTCTTAAGTCAATGATTTAAGAAAAGAGGGGAGACATCGCTTTCCTTATTTCCAACAAGGAGAATTAAACTTCTTAGTTTTCATTCTATCACCCTTACATGGAGGATGGGGTAGGGATAATACTTCAATAAAGATATTTCAACGATGCTTACAAGTTAAATTAAAATTAATTTTTTATACATGTAACCTGTTTAACATACAATGTTTGCTCTTGTAGAAGTTTCAGAAATAAATAGCCTAAAATTTACTTGTTTCCAGAGTCTAAAAATAATGATAATGGATAGTACCAGGGTGAAGTAGCAACTAAATGGTCTTATGCCATTTTTGTTGGGGCCGCTCTTGGAACCAATCATTCTGCATGACTGATAAAATATTATACTATAAAAAGCATTTAAAAGAACACTTAAGCCATTCTTCCGTTAAGCAGATAAGAAAGCTTGCTATAAGGGCGCCTGGGTGGCTCAGTTGGTTAAGCGACTGCTTTTGGCTCAGGTCATGATCCTGGAGACCTGGGATCGAGCCCCATATCCGGCCTCCTGTTTGGCGGGAAACCTGCTTCTCCCTCTCTCATTCCCCCTGCTTGTGTTCCCGCTCTAGCTGTGTTTCTCTCTGTCACATAAATAAATAAAATCTTTAAAAAAAAAATAAAGCTTGCTATAATTCAAGCTCAAAACCATGAAGCATAATTCACTTGGGGTTAGGGTTAGGGTCAGGGTTAAATAAACTTTCAAGTTTTGGTGAGCTGTGGAAGTGTCTAAATAACGGAGAACTTAGTAAGTTCCATGTCTACTCTTCGGTTTCTATTCTGAATACTTATTCCCTCCTGGCCTTTTGAAATGAACCACTGGAAAGTTTGATTAATTATTCAGAAAGCCAGAAATGCCCTTTGCCTATTATCTTTATGAAATGCAAATTACAGATTCCGAAGAAGTAAATGGTGACTCAAAATAAAGTATAGAACAATGGTTACTGTTAATGGAAATGCCTTAAAAGTCAGGACATCCGGGAAGAATAGGGATGGAGAGGACTTTTTCTTTTAAAATTAAACTTTCTCACTGCTAAGCCCCTGATGGAACTTTTCCCCCCACTTTCATTTAAAAGAATAATTTCTTAATCAATAGAACTTGCATGAAAGCAGCTTTGAGCTTTCCGAAGAGAACAGAACTGTTTCAAAGCAGGGCCTGCTGCTCCGAAATACAATATTGCCTCATTAAAATGAGAATCTCCAGCTGGGCAGGGGCAGTGGCCAAGGTCAAAAAGAAGAGTGAGCATTCATTAAGATTTTCTCACTAAATACTCACTTTTAAATTGTTCTCTTAAAAATCTTATCTAAATTGGAAAACGATGATTGTCTACTCTTGAAAAGCCAAAGGTCCACTTTATCTTGTCTGGGTCTGAAGTGAACGCCAAAACTTTTTTTCTCTTCCAAAGGTGGGGTGGGTGGAGGCGTCCAGAAACCAGTGGGAGGTCTTCTGAGGTTGTAGAGGGTCTGGGTGGAAACCCAAGGAGTTCAACTCCATGGTCAAAACAAAGGTTATTTGGTTTTTGAATTTCAAATCTCAATACAGGTAATTAAGAACATTTCATAAGATAGAATCTATGTGTTGTACTTTTTGTACTATATATATTTACATATATTAACATATATTTAGCAGTATGTAGCAAACGACATTTTTTCAAGAATTGCAGTTGCATTTTAAAATATGATTCTTGTGTATTCACTTCTGTGCACAGATTAATTAGCCTTAACAGAACAAAATGTTTCCATGCAATGAGTGGAACACATATAAGCACTCTATACTACCATCTGTTAATTCTACTGAACGGTGTGCAAAAACCACTCTCCTCCAAAATTCTTTGAAAATATTCATGATTATTTGTCAAAAATATACAAAGTGCTTAAAAATGGGTCTATTCACTCAAAGCAATAATGGAAGTTGGTGTTGAGTTGGATTTTGTTTCCCACGAACCAAAGACAAGTTCTCTCATTTTCTGCCTTGTATCTTTATGAAAATAAATCAATATTTTAAAATGTCTTTCCCAGCAGAAGGTAGAACAGTGCCTGGCATGTAGTAATAGCTAAGTTAACATACTGTAACACCTGATGAGGTGAAGATTTTGTGGAACATCTTTGATAGGTGTTGTGCAGAGTGAGAACATCTCAAGGGTTAGTGGTGGAGTTAATCAGTGTTCTCTTCTGAAATATAAAACAAAGTCAAATAAATATTGAATAAACGCAAGTCTCTAATGCTGAGAGGCCCAATATGTGGTTTTCAACTTCTCTAGTCTTTCTTCTGGCTATTGTGTTACTCATTAGCCTTTCTTTCTAATGGAGAGTGGTAAAGGGAAAAAAAGAAAATTCTAATGATTTTTCTTCTACCTTTAAGACTTTGACAAAGTGGTTTTTTTTTTTCAGTCACTGTAACCATAAAATAGAACACAACAGAAGTGGGTTTCCCCCTTTCTCAAGTTACTTTCCTTATTTATAATTTTACTTTCTATTTATTTGCCATAATAGATAGTAAATTTATAAGGACAAGATGGATAAGGTTTGTGGAGTGCCATGAAAAATCTCCCTTATTTTTCCTTATTTTCTCTTCTCTCAGTCTTGATGGTCCAGACAACCCATGGTATTGGTTTCACAATTTCGCCTTTCAAAGATGCCCTTGGATGATTTGTGGAAGGAGGCGGGTGTGATTGTAACAGGACTCTGAGTCACTGAGTGGGGCAGCATCGTCTTGAAGAAAAGCCGGCCATTGAGTTAGTGGTGCTAGAAGAAAGGCTAGGTAGTCATTTCATAAATGAGAACACTGAAACCTGGAGAATGAAAAGACGGTCCTTTCCAATGTCATAGGAGTGCGAGTGCTCATGGACCAGGATTCAAATGTAGGTCATGTGACTCCACGTGTGAGGCAATCTCTTACCACTGCATGAAACTGAATTAAGTTGTTTTAAAGTTACCAAAATCTTTTTTTTAAGATTTTATTTATTTATTTGACAGAGACAGATCACAAGTAGGCAGAGAGGCAGGCAGAGAGAGAGGAGGAAGCAGGCTCCCCACTGAGCAAAGAGCCTGATGCAGGCCTTGATCCCAGGACCCTGGGATCATGACCCGAGCCGAAGGCACAGGCTTTAACCCACTGAGCCACCCAGGCACCCTAAAGTTACCAAAATCTTAAAATTAACCTTTACCAATGCCTCTATCATCTGCCATGACCCCGAGATATTGAGGATGCTAAGGTAAAGGGAGTGGAATTGAGTCTTTAAGTTCAGCGTAGCAATTTACAGGCTAAGAGGATTCTGTGACTGCACATATGTACCTCTCCATGCTAAATGAATTTTCTGTCGGCTCAAACGTCTCTATGAAGTCAGCAGACAGAACGGCAGGCCCACGTGCAATATTGAATAAAAGAAGACACTGTTATTCATGAGGCGGACCAGTGTCTATGGGGCCACTTAAACATCAGAAAGATGGTTGTGATGATAAAAAATAGCCCGCCCAAGGCAAACATGGATAAGAAATGCTTAAAAAACACACACACACACGCATTTTTTTTAAGAACGAAAATGGAGCCCTTACGAAGCTGGATGAGACTGTAACTGGCAGAACTTAAAGAAATTTGAAGAGAAGATCTGGCCTTAAGGAAATCAAAGATAAATAAATAAATAGATAGATAGATAGATAGATAGATAGATAGATAGATGATAGATAAATATTGGGATGCCTGGGTGGCTCAGTCGGTTGGGCGTCATGGCTACACGGCTTCAGCCCACTTGGTGGTGAGAGGAAACCACCAAATCTCAGAGTTTTCCCTCTAATTGCATCTCAGGGTGTTTATGAGGATTAAGGGAGATAGTTCACAAAAACCGTTTCACAGAGGGCTTAGGCTTTTACACAACTTGTGTGCGGATGTGCGTTTTCTTTCTGGCATCGGTTCCATGCTCTGAATAAAAAGCAGAGAGTGCTCCAATCATGCCTCAGACAAGAAGACAATCTTTTCCAAGAGCCATGGGAGCCTGCAAGATGTCATGTGGCCATCACAGATTTGCTGGACGTAGCAGTGCTCTTGAGGAGAATGGTGTGCGATAGCCAAGGGCATCAACAGAGAGGGAGAATACGCAGCATGTGCTACATATCAGGGTCTATCCTAATAGTATACACAGCCTAGCGAGTGCCTATAGTTGTGAATATCATCCGATGCTACGCAGCTCATGGTACAAGCACACGGTATCTCCTTAAGGTCTTGACAAGGATCACTCTCTGACTCTGATCTTTGCTCAAATGGTATCTGCTCAGAGAAGTCTTTCCTGGCAATCCTATTTAAAAAAAACTCCAAACTCATCATCCTCAGACTCTCTTTCTCTCCTCCATTTTTATATCATACACACAAGCTGTTTACTTGCCAACATGTTTTTCTCTTTGACTAAAATGTAAATTTTCAGGAAGATGGGGACTTTGTGTTTTTATCTCCCGCTTTCAGCTGCATAATGTGTATCAGGAAGCATCTTCATGGGTATGACTTTTGCTTGAGTAAATGAATAGATGAATCTGCAAAAAAAAAAAAAAAAAGTCATGGTCACTAGTGCAAGTCCATGAAATTAACCTAGGTTTACATCCTCTCTGTGCCACTTACTGCTATATTACCCAGGGCAGTGGGGTAAGATGAATGCCGATCTCAAAGAGTTGCTTTGGAGAGGAGGTTAATCCATGAAATGTCTTTAGCACATTGACAGTACATGATACATATTCAGCAAATGATAGTCAGTATGTCATAGGCAAGAACTGGGTCAAACATCCATTTCTAAATCAGTCTCTCATTGGGGTAGTTGAATTGCTAAAACTGACCCGTCCTAGTCACAATTCAGTCTGTTATGAGAATCCAGTCTCTTGAAGCACGTGGGGTGATTGTTGTTAAGACCAAAACCAGAGGGGCGCCTGGGTGGCTCAGTTGGCTAAGCTTTTGCCTTCAGCTCAGGTCATAATCCCGGAGTCCTGGGATCGAGCCCCGCATCTGGCTCCCTGATCTGCCGGAAGCCTACTTCCCCCTCTCTCACTCCCCCTGCTTGTGTTCCCTCTCTTGCTGTGTTTCTCTCTGTCAAATAAATAAATACAATTGTAAAAAAAAAAAAAAAAAAGAGCTGGACACCTAATGAACTGAGCCATCCAGGCACCCTACAAAAGACACAATTAAAAAAAAACAAAAACAAAAACAAAAAAAGAACAATGGGAAAGATTTTAAATCTAAAAATAACTTTAAAAATGATGTGCAAAACCCATATGAAAAAAATAGAAAACTTTACTGGGAGACAGTAAACTCTATATAAATGGAGAGCTACATGTTCAAGGACAGAAAGCTAGAAAATAATAAAGATTCCATTCCCCATAACTGATTCATTGATTCAATATAATAACAAGCAAAATCCCAAAAGTGTTTCTTGAGACACTTGACATAAGAATTCAATATATAATTATATTGAATTCAAAGACCCAAGAATAGTCAAGATAGTCTTTAAAAAAAGATTTTCCCATCATAATATTGAAAAGATGCTTAAATTTGGATATATTATCACCAAAATTATATGTATTGAAATACATATAACAATACAGATTAATTAAATAACTAGTACAGCCAATAGCATGGAAGAATCTTGAGGAAAGGAGCATGAACTTTCAGGGAAGCCTGTGTAAGGAGTCCTTGCTTGGAAAGCATCTGTACTTGCTACAGGAAGATGGAGCCCAAGTAGGGTGAGAAGAGTGCCCCTGACAAGATGCTTTGCTCAGTGTATCAAAGCTCTAGGTGGGGAGACAGATGTCCACACAAGGCAGGGTCAGCCTGATGAGAAGTGTTGAGGGTTAGGTAGACAGGAATATGTTCAAGAGCACAATCACATGGCATGGGATGCCAGGACCCAAGGGGGAAGTGGGCATAGATGGGTTTGGGATGTCAAAACCTGAACATCATGAGGAGGAATATTCCATATGCCTAGTTCTGTTCATGGTAATAATCTTGGAACAGTGACAGCCCAAGAGTAGATCCTGGTTTAGAATATAATGCTCTGCTAAAAGAAATTGGGGTTCCCTGGAGAAATGGCTAGTACCTAGACAGGGGTGGGGAACCAATACAAGAATGAATCAAAGAAGGGTGAAAAGAATCACGGTGATGCATGCATAGTTTCAGAGAACTTCACCACAAAACATTTTCTCATTACAAAGGAAAATATAAATAACTTCACAATGGAGAACCCTGATCACTTGCTCCAAAGAACATAAACTTAATCTGCAGGGAACATCCAACTGAACTTGAGCAAAGGTCTACAAAATAACTGGTCTGCCACCTTCAAAGTCATCCTCATGAAAGTCAAGGAAAGATCATGGAAATATTCTAGGTCAAAAGAGACTAAATAACCATGGCCACCAAGAGCAATGTAAGATTCTGCACTGATCCATTTCACTATAAAGAACACTACTGGAACAATTAATAAAGATTGAATGGAGATTGAAGATGAGAAGGTAGTAAGGTGTCAACATTAATTTCATGATTTTGATGGTTGCGTTGCAGTTAGGCAGGAGAGTGTTCTTATTCATAGGAAATACACCCTCTTGGTAACATTCTCAAATGATTCAGAAGAAAGTTCTTTGTGTTGTGCTTGCAACTTTTCCATAAACCTTAAAAGCCTTCAGAATTAAGAAAGAAATAGAAGAGGGAAGATAATGATAAACATAATGCTCAGGTACTGGTTTCCTGTGGGGATGAAGGAGGGGGATGGAATAAGAAAGAGCCTCGAAATAGTCACAGCAATAGATTTAATGGTCCTCGCTAATCTGAAGTTGGGTAGTGACCTCATGGACGTTCATTTTATTATGTGCCATAATGTACATATATAGTGTTTAATATTTTGCATGTATAAAATATTAATATTATAATGCTTTTAAAATCCTATATTTTAAAGACCATAGGATTAAGAACACAGCAGATGTAACTCTGAAGCCTGGCTGTGTCAAACTTAATCAAGAAACTTAAGCTTTCTGAGTTTAAGATTCCTAATCTGGAGTATGAGAATAATAACTAACCACAGAACCGCTGTAAAGATTCAGTAGATAACATGCTGTGATGAGCACTGGGTGTATATCCAACCAATAAACAAATAATTGTGAACACTACATCAGAAACTAAGGATGTACCACCAAATGTTGGCTAACTGAATATAAGAACCATAAAAAAGATTTAGTGGATAATATACTTTGTCAATGTCCCTTAGCCAAAGCCCACCAGAAATATATCTGCATGTAAACAGGTTGAATGTATTAATCCAGGTAAGGAGACGGAATGCATATCACAGGGAGTTATGGGAATCTCCCAATAAGAGGGTGTAAGAAAAAACTTACTGTAGGATTGGAGCTTTGGTTGGGGCATTTGGTAGAACTCTAAGAAAGTGGAGTGTGCCCTAGATGTTCCAGATGGGATGGTGTCACAAACCTGGGGTGATTCTATAATTAGGTATCTCAACAAATCCTACCTATAGGGAGGATGCACTAGTGCCAAGAAAAGCTATGAATGGCAGAGTCCTTGGCAGCCTTTCAGTGAGTGAGAGCAGTGACTTCGTTGATACTCTCCGTTGTCATCCGTGTCCAAGGGGAGAACGGCACAGTCTAGAGGCGGGTATCAGACAAACTTGTAACAACACTGAGGTCTAATTATGAACTTGAGATCAGTCCCCGACCTCAGGGGCTGTTTTGGTTAGTTTTCAACATAGACATTTGGCATAGTGTTTCAGCTCTCTTGATCAGGGGCACCGATGAACAGCGTATTCCAGGAAAACATTAGCAGCTGTACCCCTTCCAGAATCTGAGCTGGGTCTTTTCCTACCTGGCTCTGCCACTGATCATACTGCCACTGTTGCAATGCTAAAGATAGACTGATCAGACAAAAATTCATCTACTTTAACATTGTCTTGCTCTGACAAATTCTTTTACAATATTTCCTATCCTGAGAAAACCCACTAAATCTTCTAGCCATGAAAAGCTACAGGATGTCAAAGACAGTATTTGGATACTGCTGGCATTAAATAAATATGGCTGAAAATCTGGAATTAATGTAGTGTCAGCGTATATTCACGACCGGACTTTTTATAAGTGTTTGTGTGAATGTTCCTACTTGAGCGGGCACTTTACCGTGTGACTTGAAATATTTTAAGGTCATTGACATCATTTGCTTTTAGGGTTCTGATGTGATAAACTACTTTGATGTGTATGTCTACATGCCCCCAAGCCTACAGCTTTAACCATCACTCCTTGCTGCCCCTCCCAGGAGCTGTGGTACCTAAGTGTTCTGACTCTAGACCGCAGGACTTTTCCTGTATATCATGAAGATGTGGACATGGTGCCAGTAAACCTCACCAAGCAATGTGTATTCTTCTAGATATTAAAAAAGTCTTGAATCTATAGTTACATCCCTTTTTGATGATGCTTATTGCTTCTCTTTTTCTTCATGTCTTCATCATTTCAAAGCATACAGACTTGGGTTGTATCAATTGAGCACAAGTTTTTTTCTACTCTCATTGCCTAATTTTCCTCATTATTTCCTTCCTTCCATGTGCTGTATTTCATTATTCTTTTATCAAGCTGTTTCCTGATTCTCAGTGTCTTGAACTTGACTTCTTGCACCCAAGCCTACAGGAGTGACATAGAGTACTGAGGGACCCCCATCGTCTCAGCGTATCCCTTTTAAAATCACTCTAGTCAGACTCTGTGCCTGCCACTCCACAGAAACTGCTCCTCAGCCCCTGTGACCGCAGACTTTTAACTCCCACAGATACCTCCCTGTGTGCTTCTTACTGTACTATCAACAGTGATGGGCCTACGCTAATGGACCCATTGCCACCTACATCCCCCTTTGTTCTCTCATGTGTCATGTTCTTCAATCTAACTGCCTGTCTCAGGCTCACTTGCAACTTCCTCCTTCTCCAAACCTCTCAACAAAAAATCTATCAGACCTAGTCCCTGGGGTATGTCATTTAACACCCTTTTCAGTAGATAATAAGAATATGATTATGTAATAATCACATTTTGATTCATTCATGTTTAAAATAACACAAAAGAAAAACATTTCAATTTAAATTTTTTATTCAAATTCTGAAAAATATTTTTTTAGAAAAATAGTTCAAGTCATGAATGAAAATTTGTACTTTCCAAACAAAACTTTACAACTTGCAGTTCATACTGTCTTAAAACTCAAACAAAAATGTTATGTGGTCACATAGAAAGACAGAATCAAAGTCCTTCCTATCTGCTCTCTTTGTCCACAGTTGCTGTGCTCCCAAAACATTCACCATTCAGTCAGGGAGGTTCATCCCTCTCAAGACCAGTGAACCTTAGACCAAGGCCATCCATAAAATCTTCAAATACGATGCTGCTGAGATGGCCACAGGAAATTATAAAAATGTAAGTGCTCGGTTATCATTTAATATTACTTCCTTGGGCATTTTCAGCTTCAAATGAGTGCTAACTTTGCCCGCAGGTCCTTCCCCTGCATCTCTATACATAAATCTCTTGTTCTGAAAGTCCTGGTAAAAGGGACTAGAGGCGACTTCCAGGGTGAGGCGAAGGCCAATGCGAGGGGAACACCTGGAACAGCTCTTAAACCAAAAAAGAAATCTCATTGTCACATCTCTGCAGGAACCTCCCTTAACAGTCCTCGGAGGTCAGCGTGAAGCAGATGACATCTGGTCAGAGGACATCCCTGTGCTACTTTTCATACCCGATGCTGTAGACTTGCCACAAACTCAAGGATGTTAACAAAGACTTTTCCGCTAAATAATACCTTATGTCCACCATCTTAGAACATACACAGCCAGTTGTCAAAAGTATAAACTCACCCCAAATGAGATTTATCAACACACAGATAAAACTTGATGCGGTATTTCCTTGTTTCCATTGAATTGTAAAGAGGAGTGGATGCTATATTCCTGCAACACTGATTTTGGCCTGGCCAGGAGCTGCGAGCTGTGGGGTCTGTGGGGGCGGGGTGGGGGGAGGCCATGCAGGAAGACTAGGGAACAGGTGTCAGGTGGTGATAAGTACAATGCAGGAAAACTGCAGCAGGGAAAGGGACAGACAGGCAGTGAGGAGGGGAGTAGGAGGAGGGGGGTGCTCACACACAGCCATGTGCTAGCGGGGGTTGG
The DNA here is from genome assembly GCA_004023965.1 of Spilogale gracilis. Classification (NCBI taxonomy): domain Eukaryota; kingdom Metazoa; phylum Chordata; class Mammalia; order Carnivora; family Mephitidae; genus Spilogale; species Spilogale gracilis. The sequence continues at coordinate 53,432 of PITA01013257.1, forward strand.
GCATGTGGTGTGGACACATTAATTCCTGAAGTTCAATGGCTTAGTAGGATGAAAGTTTCTTTATTATTCACACAATCTGTCCGTACAAGGCAGCTCCCATGGGCGCTGCGCTATAGCGGCATTCAGGGACACAGGTAAGTGGAGGCCATACCCTCTGGGGCTCGATCTCTCCTGCAGGTGCTGCGGTGAGGGACACCAAATGGAGCGTCACATGTGGCCCTTAAGGGGTCATGTCCCATTGGCTAGGCTAGTGTTGAGGTAGCTCCTACCACAAGAGTCCTGAGAACCTGAGGGGCATGGGGGGTCCCATGAGCCATCAACAAATCCGTCGCTGGTGTTCAGCGCAGTCTTCTCTGACACAGCGAAATCTGACCAGAAATTTAATAAGGAAAGAAGCCATATGGATATTTGGAGACGATATTTATGATTCTGACAACATATGTTCCTGCTTGCTCTTTGTATCTAAGCAAACAACAATACCAATTTCTTTTCTTTTCTTTCTTTTTTTTTTTTTTTACCATCCTTTCCACCAAAGGATTGGGGTTTTGTTTTTGTTTTGTGTGGGGTTTTGTTGTTTATTTGTTTAAATAGGCTCCATGCCCAGCATGGAACCCAATATGATGCTTGAAGTTCACATTTTTATTTTTTATTTTTTGTTAAAAAATTTTTTTCCAGTGTTCCAAGATTCATTCCCCATTCCCCACACCCAGTGCTCCACGCTTTAGGGGTCCCCAGTACCCACCACTAGGCTCTCCCATCCCTCCACCCCCCTCCCTCCAAGTCCCTCAGTTTGTTTCTGTGTCCAAAGTCTCTGGTGTTTCGTTTCCCTCCCTGGATTACCCTGCTTCCCATTTACTTTCCTTCTCCTACTGTCCTCCAGGCTACCCCTCATGCACCGCAAGTAAGTGAAACCATGCGATACTTGACTTTCTCTTCTTGGCTTATTTCACTCAGCATAATCTCTTCCAGTCCGGTCCATGCTGCTACAAAAGTTGGATATTCATCCTTTCTGACGGAGGCGTAGTATTCCATTGTATATATGGACCACATCTTCTTTATCCATTCATCTGTTGATGGGCACCTTGGCTCTTTCCACAGTTTGGTGACTGTGGCCATTGCTGCTATGAACATTGGGGTATATATGGCCCTTATTTTCACTACATCTGTATCTTTGGGGTAAACACCCAGTAGTGCAATTGCAGGGTCATAGGGTAGCTCTATTTTTAATTTTTTTTAAATATTTTTATTTATTTGACAGCGAGAAACACAGCCAGAGAGGGAACACAAGCAGGGGGAGTGAGAGAGGGAGAAGCAGGCTTCCTGCCTAGCAGGGAGCCCAATGTGGGACTCGATCCCGGGTCTCCGGGATCATGACCTGAGCCAAAGGCAGTCGCTTAACCAACTGAGCCACCCAGGCGTCCCTATTTTTAATTTTTAATTAGATATTCTGATAAGAATAACTAATTATCTCAAAAATCTGTGTCTTTCTCCCTCTTTCCTCCAACCCCCACCACGCCTTGGTTCAAGTAGTAACTAACATTGTTCCTTGACTAACAGCCCTACAGATCATGTAACCCCTCTGGCCTGACTTTACGGCCTTCAGTAACATGTTGGCATCAGAATTAGAATTTAGAATTCACTCCTTAGAATTAAAATAGAATAATTACAAGGCCGACCAGAGCACATTGCTGATTGACACTAAACCACATCCCCAGACTTCTCATTCACTGTTTCTCCACATAGACTCTATTGCTCTCTTATTACCTATTTAAAAATTTAGCATCAAAAGACAACATGCAGGGTTCTGAACATGACTTCAAGGATTCCTGGGAAAGACTTAACAAGTAGAGTGAAACGATGGAAAAAAATTGTTCATTTAAAAAATTAATGTTTACAAAATAGCTCTTTGAAATAAATCCTATAAACACTTTACAAACATTATTTCTTACACTCTTCTATCTTACACTTATTGCTATGTTAGATACTATGTAAAATTGTTTCCATTTCAAGAAGAAGTGAAGTGAGTGTATTTTGAATACCAGTTGGCTTGGAGACCGTTCATAACCCTAGTCCTTAAGTAGCAGGGAACTCCCAGTAACCTGCTCCCATAGGCAGCACAGCCAAATAGAATGGGACTAAACCTTAAATTTGTGTTTCCCCTTCTTCCACAACCAGCACTGTGCACTCAAGCAGGTTACTTCATTTTCTGATGCCTCCATTTCCATTTCCTTGCTGGAATACACATACAAGTCTTATCCCAATAAAGGGCACTTTAAGTAATCAATATGAGACAATCCATTTATTACCAAGCATATATGCAGTTTCATACCTGTTATAAAATAGTATAAAGTGTGAAAATTTTTAAAGATTTTATTTATTTACTTGACAGAGAGAAACACAGCCAGAGAGGGAACACAAGCAGGGGGAGTGAGAGAGGGAGAAGCAGGCTTCCCACCATGCAGGAAGCCCAATGTGGGGCTCGATCCTGGGTCTCCGGGATCATGACCTGAGCCGAAGGCAGTTGCTTAACCAACTGAGCCACCAAGGCACCCCCGAAGTGTGAAAATTGACAATGTCAGTTTCATCAACCAAAATCAATGTTAAAAGTGGACATTAAAAAAAGAAAACGAAATTTCAAAATATACTTTAGATTTCTATGCTCATAAAACATGAACTTTATAAGCACTTTAAAATATTATCATAGGGGCACCTGGGTGGCTCAGTCAGTTAAGCCTCTGCCTTCAGCTTAGGTCATGATCCCAGAGTCCTGGGAAGGAGCCCTGCATTGTGCTCCCTGTTGTGCGGAGAGCCTGCTTCTCCCCTGCTTTGCTGCCACTCCCCTCGCTGTGCTCTCTGTGTAAAATAAATACATAAAATCTTTAAAATAAATAAATAGTATCAGAAATATAACTGATAATAACTGTTTGAAAAGTTATATTAAAATACAATCTGCTATGCTGTACATGTCCATTTAAATGCAGTAATCCAAAAATTCAATATATTATGAAGGGAACTCTTCCTAAGAATTCTAAATGATTTTTAAGTTGCTGAAATAATGTTGGTAGTGTAAGTTCACAAGAGGTAAGTCCCTACCCAGTCGATGCTGCTAACTGTATCAAGAAGCCCTTACACTATAGGTAGGGACATGGATTCCCTGTGAATTGGTCCAGAACTCTTGCCAAGACCTCCAGGATGTACACACAGCCCCGGGCAGGTGTGAAGGGAGCACTGGGAGCTGACTCTTAGCTCGGGGACCTTACAAACAAAAATGGGGCAGTTCAAGGAGTAGGGGTGGGGGTGCTGGTTCAGTCACAGAGACCGCGTCATGTCCTGTCAGATCAGGGTTTCTTTGTTGGCATTCAGTGATGACCCAATCGGTCTGTATGTACAAGACAAAGTCTTAGCTTCAGGAAAATGGGATTTCAGAGTTTTGAGCCAAAAAGTCCTCTTTTCTTCCTTTAATTTTTGGTTTTCTAAATTCCTGTCCTAAAGATTAGGCCTGATTTCCTTTGCTGTAAGTAGTCAGCATTTTCAATGCTCGTAGTTTCCCAGCTCTATCCATCATTTAAATCCTTGGCTATTTATTATCTCTAGAGAAGAAAAGAAAGGAATATTTGGGGATTCAAGGATTTTTACAATGAATCTTTTACCAAATCCCCCTTAATTCACTAAACTCTCTCTTGCTCTGACTCTAAGCTCACCACTTGAGTTCTTTCCATACCTTCTTTGGGAAATGCACCATTTCCTATCTGTTCTCTCCCTTCCTCCTCCCCCACACCCTTAGGCCTCCAGGGAAGGTTCTAAAATGCAAATCTGATCAAGTCCTGCCCATACTTGGAGTCTTTTGACTTGACTTTTTAACTTCTCACTTATTGGCCCTGAGATGAAACCTCATTTCTTCCTTTCTTCCTTCCTTCCCTTCCTTCCTTCCTTCCTTCTTTCCTTCCTTCCTTCCTTCCTTCCTTCCTTCCTTCCTCTCTCTTTCTTATTTCTTTCTTTCTTTATTTTTCAATTTTATTTGACAGAGAGAAACACAGCTAGAGAGGGAACACAAGCAGGTGGAGTGAGAGAGGGAGAAACAGGCTTGCCACGGAGGAAGGATCCTAATGTAGCGCTCTATTCTACACTCTGGGACTATGACCCAAGCCAAAGGCAGATGCCCAACCACTGAGCCACCCAGGTGCCCCAAAACCTCATTTCTTTAATAGGAGTCTAAGGACTTTCAGGCCTGGATAGTGTTAACCTGTCAGGTCCTCTCTGGCTCCTATTCCCTTCTTTCCTCTCCCAAGACACAAAGGGGACGTACTCATCTTCAAAGTATCAAGCTTTTTTACACCTTTAATGCCTTTTCACTCTTCCCCCTCAGGCTTGGAACGTTTCCCAGCTTTAGCTCTCTGCTTGATACACGGTGTGGAAAAGCCATCCATGATTATATTTGTGCAGGCACACACTCTCACACAGGGGACGGGAGGCGGTGCTGCTCAGCGGTTCTGTTGCATAAACTGAGAGCAGACTGCACAGATAGAAATACTGGCTTGGCCACTTAAGAGCCCTGAGACCTTTGGCACAATAGTCTCCATGCCTCAATTTCTTCATCTGTAAATGGGAGTGATGCCAGTCATTAGTGTAAAGATTGAATGAGTTAAATTATGTTTAATACAGTATAAGTGCTATGTAAATGTTGCTATTACTCTTAATAGACACACTGGGGACTTACTATGTGCCTGCTGCCTCCCCCCTTTTTTTAAAGAGACGGAGAGGGAGAGAGTGTGAGCAGTGATGGGAGGTGGGCCAGAGGGAAAGGAAGAGAATCTCAAGCAGACTCATGTAAGCCAACATGGGGCTCGATCTCACAACTCTGAGAT
>PITA01013258.1:0-10683 GCA_004023965.1 Spilogale gracilis
GAAAGGAGTGACGTCTGTAAGATATTAATCTCATATTTATCATCAACAGAAATTACAGCAAGTTAGAATAAAGAATTTTAAAATGATACAAAATACAGCTAAAGAGAATTGTTTATAGTGATAGTGAGCTAAAGATGCAAAAAAAAGATATATATTAAAGTGATTTAATAACTCTAGTGATTTGTAAACTCTATAGTGTTTGTTCACATTGAGCATGTTTATTTTTTTTTCAAACAGACCAATAAACAGTGAGGGGAAACAAGAAATAACTCTAAAGTTGAATTTATTCTTTTACCTTTAGTAAAAAAAAATATTAATTGTGAGAGCTAGGAAATTATGTCGTTTGTTTTCGTAGAAAAGGGATTAACAAAATTAATATTCCAATTGATGTTTTAAAATCATGTAATTCAAATGTCAAAAACTGATATCAGATCAACAATCTGTCAGCACGTATTTATGAATTATCAGCTCTGAGTCCTATATTCTGCTTTGTGATGTGAAAAATATTATAAAACCCCTTTCCAAAATGGAAAGGAACTGGCAAGTGAAGGGATAAGCATGGCTGAGCACCACTTCTGACTGTTCACTTGATGGCTATGGAGTAGCAGTAATTTCACTGCTATACCCGGTTTGTAGGTTTGGCCAGTTGATCAATCCATGTAGGAGCTGACCAGTATTGGGGAGAGGACAGTGGAAATAGCATCATGAAGGTACAGAGAAGAATAAGGTCAGGGTACTTAGTAATCTGATCTCTCTCCAAGTGGCTGCGTTCCTGTGCCAGTCACAGCTACTCTCAGACAACCCTCTGTATCTGTATTCTGGGAGCAGTTCCCTCTACTTGCTGGTCAGGCCTACCATGTGACCCAGAACCCCTTTGTTGGTAGCCTCGAGATACAGAGTTATCCAGAGTTTCTTGTCCGTACCTTTGCCAAGAGTGCCCTCATTAAAATATCTTAAAATATCTTAGTACAGTGACTGCTTCTTTCTGGGGTCCTGACTGAAACAGAATTTAACAACCTTTGTTGTTGAACACTTTATGATCCTGAGAAAGCAGGAATCAGTTCTGTAAAACAGTGGGAAAGTAATATAAGACTTCCTTAATGAAGTACTATATGTTGCAGCAGAGATAAAAGTTCTAAGAAAAGAGGTGGGAACCAAATAGGAATGCTTTAGGGAGGACTTCTAATTCTTAAAAATTAGGATGGATTTCAAAAGAGACAGAAAAGATTAAAAGGGTGAATTCTAACCTTGAAGAAAAGTCATTGTAAAAAGAAAAAAGACATCTAGTCCTTGCAGAGAATCATAGATGAGAAGTGAGGGCAGCCATATATCCCACCTAGCCTGTCCAAGACATCCTCAGTTCATATCTATTGTCTCAGTGAAATTCATTAATAGTAATAAATTATATGGTAATCCTTTTGAATGCATTATATAGTAGAAAGTCATTCTGAACTCCTGCACAAGGCATTATATGATGAAAGAGATATTTTACAAAGATACATTTGGCAATGGAATACAATATAGACTTGAGATACAAAGGGAAGTTCCGAGAATAATGGAGTTTAAAGAGAAAAATCACTTGATTAAAATGATGACATTGTGAATGAAAGAAAGGAGAAATCTTAAGAAAAATAAATTGTTTTCATAACAAAATCTTTTATGTATTCAACACAACCAACAGGTCTTTATAAACTCGAGTCTATGCTGAATCTCTTTCAAACAAAGTCTTACAACCTAAAGAAGTTAAAAGGAGTTAAATCTTTGTTTATTAAGCAAGTTACTTTATCTTTTTTTTTTGCCAGCAAACTCTTATCCTCTCACTGGTTCTCATTTCTACCTTATTTAGTTCCTCTGTCCGAGACTCCAAGAATCTTGTCCTCCCTTAATCTCCATTTTGCTCCAATCTGAGCATCTTTTTGGCTCAAGCTTGCTCTTAAAATGGGAAAGGTTTTAGTTTGGCTTACTGATGTTCTCACATCAGAAAGATGTGGTAGCTTCTAGTTAGCATTGTTATAAAAGCCTTTAAGTTCTTATTATAGCGATGTATGCACAAGGTGAAAAAAATCAGAATATATGTGATGAGCAAATTCTGGCTACCTATTCTCCTTTCATTCCACCCCGCTTTGCAGAGTAAACCTCTTCTGATTGTTTTTGGTTTTAATTCCTCACATGATTACTGTGTAACTTTAAATAATATGTCTATGCCATTCTTATTTTATTAACTTCGTATAGTATCTAATGAATTCTTGCTGTGAAATGTAAGGATTGAACACACTTGTAACTCTTCCCCATCTTATTCTGAAATGTTTGATGGACAAATAACTAGCTTTATTTTTTTATTAGGTAACTTGATAAATTTAAAAAAGCATGTAGACTTTTTTTTTTCAATTTCAGTGTCATTTGATTCCACACTACGTAAAATGAGGATGTCAGTACCTTCTTTCTCCACATTTTCCTTTTATTTTCCTCCTCCTGCAAATTATTCTTTTGACTTTAACACTGTCCATGTTGTTGATATTTAAATAAAATTTTAAACCATGACAGACTTTGATCATGCTTTGGTTATAGGTTGATTATAAAATTCTAAAACCAATAAACTATATTTACAATAGCTTTCTCACTATAAGGCCACATGGTGTGTGAACATTGTATTTTCATCTCTATGTGAAATATCAGGCTTCTTGGCACCTTGAAGGAGAATGCTTCTAGCATCAATGACAAATAAATTTTCTCTTCTTGCATTCTTCCAAGTATTAAAATCATTTCATATTTAGTTTACTTTATTTTGAACCATAACTTTATTTCAGGGGTAGAACATTTTAGTGTGATATATTATTTTTCTCATGCAAAAATTAAAGTGTCTTTAGCATATTCTCAAGATTATTCACATTTTCAGTATATCACTTCTCACATGGCAACCCATATTTCCCTGAACACAGCCCTCCTCTAGCATGCATATACTTGCCAATAAAACCTCAGGAAATTACAGCATAAAACCTTGAGTTCAGCCAATTCCATCATGTTTCTCTTCCCAAATCACTAATACCAATCTCCTTTTCAATTTCTACACATGTAGGGAATACTACAAACATGCTGATTGAGGGTGATTTAAAAAAATATAGTCCCACTTCCAGTTATGATAGAGCAACTTAAAATCAATGAACCAGTTCTCTGCCAACAAAACCGATAAAATAGTATGAAAATATTGAAATTACAGCTGGTCAGAGACACTGGAGATCAACCATGACTTTCAGAATTTTGGTACCCAAGACATTCTCTGTTGACTTTCCAACAATACAATGGTAGCCATAAGACAATAGAGATATTTAACATGCTTGAAGATGTTAAAATTTTATACACTGCAAAAGGTATCCATCAACAAAGCAATTAAAATTAAGACATTTTCAGACAAAAAGTGAGAGAATTTTTCATTAGCAAACACAAAAAGACAAATAACCTGACCAAATTTGTGTACAGTCAATAACTACTGAATATATATTCTTTCCAAATCATGTGGAACATTTACCAAAATTGACTGTGTGCTGGACCAGAAAGCATGACTCAACACATTTTAAAGTATTAATATCACTCAGAGACATTGTCTTCATTTTAAAAAGAGAAATTTTAAAAACCAGGAAAATCTCCAAATATTTGAAAATAAAGAAACATACTTCCAAAAAATCTTTGGGTCCAGAAGAAATCTCAAGGAAAATTTTAAAATATTTTTAAGTGGACAATAATGAAAAAATATATGACAGTGAAATTTGGGGGATGCAGCTAAAATCACCCTTTGAGAAAACTATATAACCTCAATGCACACCAGAGAGGAAGAAAGGCAGACAACTAATGATGTAGGTGCCCATAGCACCCATAAATGGCAGAACCAGGATTCAAATTCTTGCAGTCTGGCTTTAGGGTATGTGCTCTTAATTCTTTTTTTTTTTTTTTTTTTTTACTACCACATTTATTTAAGTATCTCCAAAGCTAAAAAATCATTTTTTCCTTTTATTTTTAAGATTTTATTTATTTATTTGACAGAGAGAGAGATCACAAGTAGGCAGAGAGGCAGGCAAAGAGAGAGGAGGAAGCAGGCTCCCTGCTGAGCAGAGAGCCCAATCCCAGGACCCTGAGATCATGACCTGAGCTGAAAGCAGAGGCATTAACCCACTGAGCCACCCAGGCGCCCCCTATTTTTTTTATTTAAATTTACTTAGCCAATACATACTAATTACATCATTAGTTTCAGATCTAGTGCACGACAGTCCATGAGTTGCAAATAACCCAGTGCTCACCACATCACAAGAAATCATTCTGAAACCTACGACTACTTCTAGATACCTTCTCTCTCATCTTACTTTCACAGAGAAAGTTCTTGAAACAAGTGTCTATACTTGCTTTCTTCACTTTTTATCCCCCAGTCACTCATTAATCCATGATTTTTTTTACTGTTTCCTTGCCCTGCCACCCCCACTGAAATTGCTCTTGATATTATCAATCTATTTGTCAAATCTCAACCTTTTTTTCATTCTCTTTACATACATATTTTCAATATGAATATTCACGTTACGTTTTATTCTTAAAATTCACTTCTTTACTACCTACTATAATAGTATTCTTCCCTGATGCCGTACCTATTACTCTATTACTTTTCTGTATCTTCTACCTCTGCCCACTCCTTAAATGTTGAAATTCCTTCACTATTTCTCAAGACTATTCTTGGTTCACTACCATATTAATCCTTTATAAACAACCTCTCCACAATTTCAACCAGATATTGATGATTCCCATATCTGTATTTGTAGCCAAACTTTTTCCCTAAGCTCTAACCTAATTCTCAAAGAAATAAAAATTTTTCCTTCTTAAAGCCCAAAGGATTAGCCTAAAGCATATCTCCAACATATCTTCAGCTGCCTGAAGCTGTGAAGTAGAATAATCAACCGTACTTAAACTTGGAGCTCTATTACCCATTGACTATTATAACTTTGGCAGGACTGTAATATGAACCTGGTGAAAGTATATTGTGATTAATGGAATTTTCAATTTAATTGTGGAATAATGTTCCAAGGGTATTGGTTAAATGTTTAGGACCAGGGAGCTGGCATGTGTGAAAAATGGAGAGGGGCATATCTCTGTATTATTAAAAACCAAAAAGTTCTCTACTGAGTACAAATTGCTAGTCTGAATACCACTGCTAGATCTGGTGGTTAACCTAAAATGGTTAACCTATACACATTAGGGCTCCACAAACACATTTTGTTTCAAAGTGTGTGGAGAAGAAAGTGCACTTTTTAAAATCTATCCAAGTAATTCTGACTTGCTGTATATTGTAGAACAACCAGATTAGAGTAACATTTCCCAGACCACTGGTAGTTACTGTCAAGTACTATTTTTTTTAAAGTATTATCTGAGGACTAAAATATCTTGTAAGAAAATATTTTTAAGTAAGTTACTAAATTTGTAGTAGGCTTCATTCCCTTCCCTCGACAATAAAAAATTACTCTTTTTTTATTGGAAAGGGTACTTGAATTTGAAAAGTTTAGATATTACTGAAATGTGTTCATTTTTATTAGAACTTCCAATTTTTCCATTTCACAAATAAGACCTTTTGTCCCCATTATTGCAAAATTATATTTTCAAAGAAGAAAATAGTAGCAATTTATGTGTTACTTCTGAAAAAAATTACAATACCATGAAATATACATTAAGAAATTAAAAATCCAGGGGCGCCTGGTGGCTCAGTTGCTTAAGCAACTGCCTTCGGCTCAGGTCATGATCCTGGAGACCCGGGATCGAGTCCCACATTGGGCTCCCTGCTTGTCAGGAGACCTGCTTCTCCCTCTCATTCCCCTTGCTTGTGTTCCCTCTCTGGCTGTGTTTCTCTCTGTCAAATAAATAAAATCTTAAAAAAAAAAAAAAGAAATTAAAAATCCATTAGTCATGTTTTGACATTTTTTAAATATTTTGTTATTTTCAAGTTTACCACATCAAGATTCATAATCTAATTAAGTGAATGTTATTTCAGAACCAAATTATAAAGGATGACAATATATACCATGGTTAAAATTTTTGTGGTCACAAATTGTTATGTATTTTTTTAAAGATTTTATTTATTTATTTGACAGAGAAAGAGATCACAAATAGAGAGGCAGGCAGAGAGAGAGGAGGAAGCAGGCTCCCCACTGAGCAGAAAGCCTGATGCGGGCCTCAATCCCAGGACCCTGAGATCATGACCTGAGCCGAAAGCAGAGGCTTTAACCCACTGAGCCACCCAAGGTGCCCAATTGTTACATATTTATATATTAAGTCAGAGTTGTATAAAACTTAAGCAAATGTCACCCTCTTACAAGCATTTATCTAGAAATATATATAAAGATTTATTGAATTCTACACACCTGAATTTCATCTTTAAATTATGAAGCATAATGTTTGCTCTTTTAAAATGAGTAGTATTCCTTACACTGAACATACTGATTTGGACAAACATAAAATCTGATAGGCTGATAAGCTTTCAGTGATCATGACTGTAACAGATAACTTCATATGCATAGTATCAACAGTTGGAAGGATGTGCAGATATCATGCATAATCAATAAGAAAAGAAGTTTGTGTTATTAGAGGATTGTGGTATTAAATCAGAAGATCGTGAACATACATTGTATAGGTGATATTGATACAATTCAACTTTGCTTTGTTCTTCCCATCAAGTAGTTACTATTTAGGTTTAGTTCCCCAAAGACCTAATAGGATGTGAGGTAGGATGCAAGTAGTTTTTTGGCATATGATCCCAGGAAGCACAGTGAGAAAGTGAGGGAACGAGACAGGGAAGGGAAGAAAGCCAATGGAGGGTGTGTTGATGAATAGTTACCATGGAAACTGAGCCTGCAATATACCCTCAGAGACGCTGTAGAACATGAACAGAATTGTGCCACTGAAGGGAGAACATGAGATATTTATCCATGAATTGCTGTTCTTCATTCTTACCTCCCTGCACTTTCCACCTACCCAGTGCAAGCCTGGCTCTATAGGTAAGAAAATGCCTTTAGGTAAAAAGATTCTGGAAGACTGAGGAATAATTAAAAGTTATCTACAGATGACTTCTTGGCTGGATAGAGAAGATTTGAGCAGGGAAACACCAGTAACACTCCCAATCACCATTTTCCTAGTACTATGTTCACCACAGCTGAGCAACCAGTAGCCCCTCTTTTTAAGGCGTCTACTTTACTCATGATGTGATTCATGTCCTCTCTCTCTCTCCCCGGTGAACTCAAAGGGCTAAGAAAATTATTTAGGCATTCTAAAGTGCATTTTTATTGACCTGAGATTGTTTTGTTAATTCTAAGTGGTTTTATGCTAATGTTTAACTATTATTCACTATAAGGAACATAGCATACAAGAAACCAGAAGTATTATATATTAATATAAATGTGTTAGAGTCAGAAATAATAATGTTTATCTTATGTAAACTTCCCCAGCCAATCTGTGGGCATCTTTATGCAAACAACCATCACTGTGCTGAAATCTACCTTCAAGAATTACTCTTTTACCTGCCTAGTCCAATCCTTCATTTTATCCACATATATCTGTCCACAAATTCCCACATCCTCAGCATTAACTGATGTATAAGATGATCACTAAAACAGATGGTATTTCAGAGTACCATCCTCTCCTCACTGGCCCTAGTTCAGACTTCTCTATTTCTTAGAATTCAGATTTTTACTGCCTTGACCACAAGTGTCAGTCTGACTTTCACCTCTGACTTGCCTACCTTGATTTTTGCTCTCCTGAGTCTTCCTAACCTTAGTAATTATATAATTCTCAGCTCTTACTTTGCCTGTCTAGAGTCTGTTCTCTGAAAAGTATTCTAATATATTGTCTAGTGCCAGCTTCTACGTCATGATCATGACCTCATTTGCACTCATGGAACTATTATCTATTAATTCAATCAACAAGTATTTGTTGAGTATCTACTATATGTCATACACTGTTGATGGAGTTGAAAAGCAACAATGAATAACAGACTAACTGTTAGCTCTCTAAGTTATTGCAGGACAAGTGACAAAGACTCTGTAAAACATGTTTACAGAGAAAGAAAATTATCATTCGGCTTCACTCATATGTGGAACGTAGAGAATAGCGTGGGGAACCAGAGCGGAAGGGAGGGAAAACTGAATGGAAAAAAATCAGAGAGGGAGACAAACCATGGGAGACTCTGGACTCCAGGAAACAAACTGAGGGTTACAGAAGAGAGAGTGGTAAGGGGTTGGGGTGATGAATATTAAGGAAGGACACATGATGTGATGACCACTGGGTTTTATATGCAACTTATGAATCACTGAACGCTACATCAAAAACTAATAATGTTACTCTATGTTGGCTAACTGAACATAATAATTAAAAAAAAAATGTTTAAATTCCAGCCAAAAAAACACTATAGGACCACTGTGAGGACCCATGAAATCAGCCTGAAATGTGATATTCCGCGCTCTGGATCACCACGGGAGACAAAGACCATCGGCAAAAAGATTTTGTTTGTTTGACAGAGAGAAACACAGCCAGAGAGGGAACGCAGGCGGGGGGAGTGAGAGAGGGAGAAGAGGGCTTCCCGCCGAGCGAGGAGCCTGATGGGGGACTCGATCCCCGGTCTCTGGGATCATGACCTGAGCCATAGGAGGTCGCTTAACCAACTGAGCCATCCAGGCGCCCCAAACCCCCTTTTTATCACAACGTGATACTCAATACAACACCCCATAACATTTTTTTTTACCTTGAAATTTTTTCAAACACACTCCTGTATTTTCTGCTCTTGTTGTTGCCTCTTGTTTCCCTGTTTGCTTTCTCTGTTTTTCCCTTTCTTCTCTCCTCTTTCCTTTATTCTCTCTTTTACGTGTACATGTAGTTATAAGCTTCAAGTCAATCCCACATCCCTCTTCAATACGACCCCTATATACAACCAGTTCTAATCTCCCTATATCTTTTGAAAGTGGGCTCCTCCAACAATAATAACAAGACAAACTCAGGAGCATCTGAAACGCATTCCTTGCCCACAAGGAGTGTCTGCCTTCACCTTCCAACTCTAGTTTGTCAGCGTGTCTGTATAATTGTCTTTGCTTTTTTATTATATAAATACTGGTCTTGGGGGTCATATAGGTTGGGCTTTGCTTTTTGATCTCTTCATTTACCCTTGATAGCCCTTCTCTCTACCCTATAACAGTTTGTAACATATAAATCCTACCACCGGGCACCGCTCTGGCAGGGGTTTCTTTTCTTGCCTCCTCTCTTCCATGTTCTTTTTTCTTTCTCCTCCCTTTTTGGTGGTGAATTCTGGTTGCTCCAAAACCTTCCAGCGACCAATCCACCTAGATAGTGGCTGATATATTTAGCTATACACCCCCTCAACCACTCCTTGCCACAATGACTCGGAGAAGGAACATCCAACAGAAGAAGAACCCCGAGACTGCAACCTCGGTCACAGAATTACTGGAAATGAATATAAACAATATGACAGAAATGGAATTCAGGGCAGCAATCATCCAAGCAATGGCTAATTTAGAAAAGAACATTAGTCTCAACGTGGAATCCATAGTAACAGAAGTGAAAGCTGAGGTTAGAAAGGCTATAGATGAGATGCAATCCCATTTAAATATGGAGTAAGTAAAGCAGAAGATCCTTTCAGTGATTTAGAAGACAGATGGATTAAGAAGGAGGATCAAGAGAAGTCTTGGAGCAAACAGCTAAAATTCCATGAAAACAGAATAAGAGAAATAAATGATGCCATGAAACGCTCCAATATCAGAATTATTGGAATCCCCAAAGGAGTTGAGAGAGAGAGAAGCCTAGAAGATATTGTTGAACAAATCATGGATGAAAATTACCCTAGTCTGGGGAATGAAACAAATGTTCATGTCCTAGAAGCAGAGAGGACACCCCCCAAGATCAATGAGAACAGAAAACCCTCCAGGCACATAATAGTAAAATTCTCAAATCATAAAACCAAAGAATATGTCTTAAGGAAAGCTAGAAGAAAGCGATCCCTTACCTACAGAGCTAGGACCATCAGAATAACGTCAGACATTTCCACAGAAACCTGGCAAGCCAGAAAGGGCTGGCAAGACATATTCAGGAAGTTACATGACAAAAATATGCAACCAAGGATAATGTATCCAGCAAGGTTGACTTTCAAAATGGAAGCAGAAATAAAGAGCTTCCAAGACCGCCAAGGTCTAAAAGATTATGCAACCAAAAATCCAGCACTACAAGAAATACTAAGAGGGGTTCTATAGAGGAGAAATGAACCCAAGAGAGACAGAAAATAGAAATTTACAGAGGTAATCTATAGAACATGAACTCCATAGGCAACATGATGTCAATACAAACATATCTATCAATAATCACTCTCAATGTGAACGGCCTAAACGCTCCAATAAAAAGACACAGGGTTGCAGGCTGGATAAAACGACAGGACCCATCCATACTATTTACAAGAGACGCATCTTGAATCTAAAGACACTTCCAGATTGAAAGTGAGGGGTCAGAAGACCATCTTTCATGCCAATGGACCCCAAAAGAAAGCCGGGGTAGCGATTCTCATATCAGACAAATAGGATTTTGGTCTAAAGACTGTAGTCAGAGACACAGAAGGACACTACATCATTCTTAAAGGGTCTATAAATCAAGAAAATCTAA
>PITA01013258.1:20363-58484 GCA_004023965.1 Spilogale gracilis
TCTCTTCCAGGATTTTGATGGATTCCTGCCTCACATTGAGGTCTTTCATCCATTTCGAGTTTGCCTTTGTGTGTGGTGTAAGAGAATGGTCTAGTTTCATTCTTCTATACGTAGCTGTCCAATTTTCCCAGCACCATTTATTGAAGAGATTGTCTTTTTTCCACTGGATATTTTTTCCTGCTTTGTCAAAGATGATTTGTCCATAGATTTGTGGGTCCATATCTGGACTCTCTACTCTGTTATGCATTTAAAGCTGGCAAAATGATATATGTTAATTATACTTTTAAAAAAGGAAAATTCTAATAGTAAAAAAATAGAAATGTACACACACAAAAAATCAACATGCACATTTATTAAAAGGAATACTGCCTAAATTCTGAAGTATTTTGGTTAATCTGTATTTTTCTTAGGGAGTATACTGCATATAAAAGTAATAGACACAGAAGAACTGTAATTGATTTTTGATTATCTATTTTGTAATCTATACCCTTTAATTTTTATTTTCCTCATAATCCATCACATTTCTACATCATCTTCCAACCATTAATTGGTTATACATTTTAGGGGATGCGAACATAATTTTAGCATAAGTAAAACATTAATAAAATATGCATTCTAGTGCCTCAAAATACATTAGGGATTTATTTGCTCATCTTCTATTAGTAGATATAAATGAGAATTTATTTTCCCTGATGTACAGTCAACTCTGAAACTACTCAAGATGTTAGAGGTACCAATCCCAACAAAGTCAAAAATCCATTAGTCAGTTAACACATATTTGCATGTTGTATATATTATATATACTGTATTTTTACAATAAAGTAAGCCAAAGAAGAGAAACTGTTATTAAGGAAATCATAAGGAAGATAATGTATTTATTTTCCCTTACCTTCCTGGAAAAAATACTAATGTACAAGTGGACCTGTGCAATTCAAAACAATGTTATTCAAAGGTCAATCATAATACTACGTTTTACATCTTAATAATATTACATTTTAGTAATAATGGCTACACATTTCAGTTTTTTGTGTATAATCTTATATATTATCTAATCATTTACCATCATTTTGAAAAAATTAAAATAGAGAAAGCTGCAAAAGACAATATAAAAGCATTTTCCTGGTTCCTACAAAAAAAAAAAGAACAAAGACCACTATTTATTTCATTTATGCCTCAGATTAAAATATATAAACTTTCACATAAAGTTACAATTCCAGAACAATTTTCTTCTCTCTCACCCACCACAGAAGTATTCATTATTATGTAATGGGTGCTAATCCAGCCTATCCATGTTTTGAGAGAGAGAGAAAGATACCACACACACACACACTCACTCACTCACTCAAGAGTGTGTGGTAATATTTTGTGCTAGTTTTTAATTTATATAAATACGATCCTACTCTATATAACATTCACAAAGTCACTTTTTTCACTTAATACATTTTCTAGAGTTACTAACGTTGTTAAAGTTACAGCTAGTTCATTTATTTTAACTGCTATATATTGGTCCATTGTGTGAATACGTCATAATTTATTTTTCTGTTCCACCAGAACCAGTTGACAGATTGCTATTATACAATAATACTGAAATGGACAACTTTTATACCTTTCTGTGTGTCCAATTTGACTTTCCACAATGATAGCAGTGCTCTGTGTTATGGCTACAAAGGACTAGAAATGTGTTTCACGTGACTGAAGAACTCAGTTTGTCACTTTATTTAATTCTAATTAATTTAAATGTAATTTTATATAGCTACAAGTGATTAGTGGTTATCACATTGGACAGTACAGGCTTAGTGTATATAGCCAGAAGTAGAATCAGTAGGCCCTGTGTTATATCCATTTACAAAAATTTACTTGTTTTTGCCCTCTAAAGTGATTACACTAATTTACACTCCTACCAACCAAGTTACTACTTCCCTACATCCTGGCCAATATTTGGACTTAGACTTTTCCTTTTCGTCAATCTAAAAAGTTCATATCTATATCTTGTTTTTGCCTAATTGACATTAATTAACCTGGTTAATAATGCAGATGGGAATGTTGCATAATTTTTATTGACCACTTGGGGTTTTTCCTCTCTGAATTGTCTGCATATCTGTACCCTTTTTCCAATACAGAGATCTTTTTTCTTATTAATCTGGAAATGCTTTCTAATTATTCATTCCTGTCCCTACCTTGACAACTCTCCACAAAGAAGCCTCCTGAACTTACAGAACTTTTCATTACTCTGTTGAATCATTTTTTATACAACACAGAGCTGTATAAAATGTTGCCAATGCTGATAACAACTGTCTCAACCTCATAGAATATCTGACATCAAGGTTTGGCACCTTCCCTTCCAATGTGGAATATATGGTATCTGCTCTGTTCCTAGTCACGGAGTCTCAGGTGGAACTAGTAAAACAGAGCAAGTTCCAGTTTTATATCTTCTTTTAATTTCCACGGACACTGGACATTTACATTTCCATGGACACGTTCTTTTGATCGACTATTAGATGCGTGTATTCATAGGCTATTTCTCAAAAGAGCTGGGCAAACTTGAGAATGCAGCATATTAATAAACAAAATGCCATAAGTCTATAAATAAGAAATATGTAACTAAAATATATATACAATGACATTTTGAATATCATTGTATTTAATCTATCTAATACCACAATCTTGCTAGGACAGTCTCTCGGTCTCATACAGAATAACAACAGCATGCATAAATTCTCATCCTCAGAGACAACGCAAACCAAAATCCATGAGCAACAATATACTCCAGTACAATCAGTTACACAGAGAAATGTGCATGAAAGCAGTGACTTCAACAACCATGTGTTAAATTACAGGCAACTTTAATTTATTCAGAAATACATTTACCATTTTGGGGGGAGGAAGTTGCCATAAGAATCTCAATTTATAGTCAGTGAAGATCACTACTATATGGGATCACTGGCAAAAAAGTAAAGTAACGACTGAGAATATTTAGGAGATAAGAGAGGTCTATTCAATGGGAAAAGAATTCAATTTTTTCAACAAATTTTTGGAAGATAAAGCTGAATAAAATGTGTTACTTTTCAGTGGTGACTGGAGATAGGCCTGAGCTCATGGACTGATTCAGGTACAATGAGGACTATCAAACTATGGATACAAGGGTAAATTTATTAAAAAAAAAAAAAAAGTTATCCAAAACATTTTTATTATCAAGATTTAGGATTTTATGCATCTCTGTGGACATGAGAATCTAGAAAATGGGATCTAAGTGGCAGAATATAGGAGGTGGAAAGCAAAGATTCTGCTTTATCAAATTAGACAGGTATTAAACTTCAAACGAAATACCAAGGAAATTTTAAGCTTCTTGATGTACTTTTTAAAATTCCAGTTAGCAAATTGAATTTATAAAATGTTTTTTGAATTTAGAAAAAAGATAAATTCTACAAACTTTTTAGCTTTGGGGATTTTTTTAAGATTCATTTTCTTTGACTAGTGTGCAAAACTAACAGTATATTCAGATGAAAATATATTAAGCCCCTCCCCTCCAGAGTCACCAATGACTTCAGTCACCAAAACACTTTTTTTTCCCCAAATTATCTCCATTACTTAAACACAATTTCTTCTACCATGGTGCCTTTCCAAAAAACGCCAAAGGACTTGCTTTTCTGATCTTGTCCAAGAATTTTATAATTGAGTTTCCAGGTATCAAATCCCCCATCCACCTCCCCCCTACCCCACCCTCATCATCACAAATATCAGCAACACAGTAGCTGACTAAAAATTTCTAAACATTACCGGGTGCCAACTACCTACGTAGGGAACAAAATCCCAAGGGATGGGGGGGGGAAAGAATGAGACCTTTTATTTAGTTGATTCAGTACTATCAACTTCTTGCTAATAATGAATCAATTCTATAATTTCCTTCTCATCCTCTAAGTAGTTCTATGCTCTTCTGATTCTAGAAAATACTTTCATAAAATAGTTTTAAGGCCCATTTAAGTTTCATTGTCATCACATAAAATTAAATTGGAAGGGAGGAGCAAGATGGCAGAGGAGTAGGAGACCTAGATATCATCAGGTCCCAGGAGTTCAGCCAGATGGTTATCAAACCAGTCAGAACACTTACAGACTCAACAGAAGATGGAAGAGAAGAGCAGAAATTCTAAAAAAAGAAAAGTGACCACTTTCTGGAAGGTAGGGCACACAGAGACATGAATCAGAGGTGACATTTGGGAAGACAGATCGTGGTGGGAGGAGCTGGCTCCCGACCAGCAGGAGAGCAGCAGAGCACAAAATTGGAACTTTTAGAAGTCTTCTCCACTGAGGGACATTGCTCCAGTGGCTAAGTGGGGGGCGGGGGGGGGGCGGTATGGAGCCCTTGAAGGCACAGTGTGGTCTCAGGACCTGCAGGGTCACAGAAGGACCCATGGTGCTTGGGAGAGCATGGCAGAGACCCAAGATCTCAGAGAGGGAAGGCTGTAAGGACAGGGTTGAGGAGTGGGCTCTCAGCTCAGGCTTACCTTAAACAATGATCCATAACACAGATGGCATCTGCTCTTTGAGCAGGGACTCCACAAAATGGCAGATCCGGGGAGAACCCCTCCTTCCTCCACCATAAGGGGTAGCACGGGAGCACGCTGCAGGAATCTGCTGGGTTTGGAGACTCAAAACAGCACTGAGAGCCAGAGATAGTAACACTTGGTCAAAGGCTGGATGAGCATAGAGTGCAGCCAGGAAATCAGGAAGACAGGCATGATTGACTGCTTTTCTCTGAGGACGCACTAAGAAGTGGAGGCCCAAGCTCTTGGATCCTCTGGGCCAGGAACTGGAAGGCTGCCATCTTCATTCCCATCCTCCAGAGCTGTATGGAAAGCACTCAGGGAACAAAAGCTCCCAAGAGCAAACCTGAGCAGAATGCTTATTAGCCTAGCCCCAGGCAAGGGCGGTGCAATTCCATCCCAGGCAAAGACATTTGAGAATCACAGTAACAGGCCCCTCCCCCAGAAGATCATCAAAAACATCCAGCCAAGACCAAGTTCACTGATCAATGAGAATTGCAGAACTACAGAGCTAGGGGAATGCCCCACATAGAATTTATGGCTTTTTTTCCCATAATTCTTTAGTCTTTCAAAGTTAAATTTTTTTAATTTTATTTTTTCTTATTCTATTTATTAAATTTATTCTTTCTTATTTCAACATTTTTTTACTATTTTAGCTTATCAATACCTTTTTTAAAAAATCTTTTTTAATTTTCACTGTTTTAGTCATATTCTATCCCTTCATTGTATTTAAGCTTATTTTTTGTATACATATAGGTTTTTCTTTCTTTAAAATTTTGGGATATAGTTTTTTTCTAATAGATAAAAATATCCCATAATTCTAGTGCAAGGCTTTGTCTAGATTCCATCCTCATCACATTTCTTTCCTTGTTTTTTTTCAACCAACTTATCTTATCAATTCCTTTCTAGAATCTTTTTGAATTTTCCTTTTTATACTCATATTCCATCCCTTCATTTGTATACCCTTATATATATATACATATATATATACAAAAACAGCACATATATAAACTTTTCTTTCTTTAAAATTTTGGGAGGGGCACCTGGGTGACTCAGTGGGTTAAAGCCTCTGCCTTCAGCTCAGGTCATGATCTCAGGGTCCTGGGATCGAGGCCTACATGGGGCTCTCTGCTCAGCAGGGAGCCTGCTTCCTCCTCTCTCTTTGCCTGCTTCTCTGCCTATTTGTGATCTCTCTCTGTCAGATAAATAAATAAAATTTTTTAAAAAATTGGGGGAAGCAGTTCCTTCTAACAGAAAAAAATACACCCAAAATCAAGTGTGTGGCTCTGTTCTATTCACCAGTCTAGTCAGATATAGAGAAATAGATAGATATAGATATAGATATAGATATAGATATAGATACAGATACAGATAGAGATAGAGATAGAGATAGAGATGATATAGATATAGATATAGATATAGATATAATTTTCCCCTTTCTTCTCCCCGCGGTTTTGGGTCTCTTCTGATTTGGTTAGTGTATAATTTCTGGGGTTTTCACCACCCTTTTAGTATTTTGTTCTCTCATTCATCTATTCTTATATGGATGGATATATATATATATATAAAACTCCTTTATGACTTTTTTTTAACTTAATCAATATACCTCAAGCAGTTTTTCATTTCAGGACATCTAGGTAGGTTTACCATATTTGTTTACCAGTTGCATATTCCATTTCTTTTCATATCAGCCACTTGAAGCAATATCTTAGGAGGGTGTAAGAAAAGAAAAAAACGTTCATGGGCCCTGATCTGTATAAAAGTTACACATACACACGTACATAATAAAAACATATATATATATATATATATATATATATATATATAATGCTCTGCTGCTGTCAGCTAACAATGTACTAGTTCAGGTGGATGCTCAGTCTCTACAGAAGGCGCCAAGGATACACATTACTAAATAGATAGATAAAATGCTGTACTGGGTATGGCCTTCCTTTTATTCAAGGATGCAATGTTTTATCTGCCAAGAATCTGACATTTTGCTTAAGGGTATAATGAGAAAATATGTAAGTACGCATTAAAGGAAAGCAGAGAAACATGAGTATTGGCAAAATACTGGTAAAAGGACCACACAAATTAGCCCCAGCCCTGTAGGCAAAGGTCAGAGATTATAGAATAGGCCAATTTACGGTTTTAAAAAAACACACACTCAGACAGTAGCACCGCATACAGGGGGAGCATCTAGTCCATGACTATTCACAAACAGTTTGTAGAAGAGATTGACAAAAAATTATCAGGCGGGAAAATATTTGAGCAGATGATACATCCTTTTGTGGCTGCCTCTAATGGCTGCCTCTAATGCTGAAGAACAGGCAAATCAATAATTCAGCCTTTAACGCTGTCTAAAAACGTAAAGCAGAGTTGGTACAATTTAGTAAATGCCATCCATCCACAAAGCCCATACCAAGCCAATTTTCAACAGCCAATATTTTCCATCTTATTTTCTCTATAATATTTAGCTTTTTGCTTTAATTACACTTGATATTTGTAAAGAGAAAGCTGGCGTTGTAATAATTGGATAGCTTTTTTATCTATGTTGGCAGAAATAGAACTTTCTCTTATATCTGAAGAGCAATACAAAAGCAAAACCTCCTTTTCTCACAAACTCAATGCCAAAACTATCCTCTGAGTCACACCGTTTCTTTGAATCATGTTGTTCTGAAAGTTGAGATGTGTTATCTTAAACCTGCTGCCAGGATCCCGCTGTTCCTCAGTACCAAAAAACTACCATGTCAATTCATCAAAATATATATACTTCTCCAACATGTTTTCTCTTTTTCTCCTTCCTTTACGCCTCTACTTCCTTCTAATACTCCCACTTCTTTCTTTCCTTCCTTTTACCCTTCTTCTCCTCTCTCTCTATCTCTCTTTTATTCAGGATGCAAGAGAGAGCAAAATAAATATAACGTTTTAAATTCATAGATCCAAAAGAAGCGGGAGAGTCCTGATAAAGCAAGGAAATTCTCCTCCATCCTATTTTTTCCCGACTGAGCTTCAGAAACTCAGCACAATTGTTTCAGCTTTAAAAGAAAAAATAAATCTCCTAAAAGGAAAAAAAAATTTGTGTGTGTTGACTTAAAGATTTTAATATTTATAAAAGATTCTAACTGGTGATGATGCATTATTTATTAATACAAATCAAATAGAAATGTACTCTTACATTTTCTCATTAAATACTTAAAAGTGCATTATGAAATCTTGGCAAGGTACACTGTTTAATATGTACTAATGGCATAAAGAGTTGACTGAACAGTATTCAAATATGTATCTGTAAAGTGTTGTTGCAGAGCAGGTTTTCTAAGTTCTCATTCCTTTAAGTTTTTCTTAGTATTTTTTAAATACCAGCCACAATTCTTAAATTTTTCAAATTTACTTTGCAAGCAAAATAGATAATACTACAAGAACACAGCTACCAAAATTTCCACTTATGCACTCAAAATACCTGTTTTGAAAGGACAATTACCTGTTTTCAGTCACAACTTAGGTGTAAATCTCTAAAATTTTCGCTGACAGGTTTTACTATGTAATAAAACATGTCAAATGCAAACTGACAAGTGGATTTCATTTTTGGAGGGCTTTTCCTCACACCTTTTTCCATTAGAATACAAGTACTACTTAGCCATATGATTTTCTGCAAAACTTAACCAAAAATGTAAAACATAATGCATGTCTCAACATCTTCACACTTATATGGAAGGCTTAGGGGGGAGGGGTAGTCTTGCTAAATTCAGAAAAGTGTACTGTCTCTAAATGAAGAGGCTGCCAGCTTTCATCTGTTGTCTTTCTTTAGGTACTTGTGCATCTGCCTTCTAAACCTCCACTGAAGCCAGCTATCTCATGTCTGGTTGCATCTTTGAAATTTTTCAGTTACACAGTTTGTGGATTTAGAATATCACAGTGTCCAGCCACACTTATTCTCAACAGATGACCCGAACACAGAGAGATGTCAGTCAATGAGCTTAACCACTGCTTTTACAGCTTGTCTTTTAATGGAGATCTAGAGAGATATAAAGCACAATCATCCCACTAAGTATGCACATGGGCCATTCATCTGATCAACCTGGAAATTATAACATAATGAATTATGTTAATTTATTTTAAGTCAAAATTGATACTGGAAATAAATACTGAGTGGCAAGTTACAGAAAGAGTAAAGTGTTCTTATTGTGGGTATTGGCTCTAGCTAATGAATGGTGAGAGAAAAAGATAAACTTCACTGAAATTGTATGTGTGTGTCTGTGTGTGTGTGTATGTGTAAAATCAATTTATTCCATCACCTCGGTCATTAGCATAGGCATTAAACAATAAGAATTGGTACTCTTACAACAAAACTTAATTTTGTGCCATATCCTTAGATGAAAAGAAAAGGGGATAAGACTATATTTGCATACAAACTTTTAATTATTTAAATTTTTAACCTAACAATAGATATTTACACTCTTAATTGTTCATACAATTGCCTCAACCTTAAATAGAAAATGATGTTTATTTATTATCAAATGTATAACAAAAGAAGAGCTTCACTGTTATTAAAAGTGGACCACTAGTGCCCCCTTCTGATATGAAAAATGAAGAACAATTATTCTCTTAGACTTGAAAAGGCACTCTATGCTAATCCTCTAAACAGCTGTTTCAAGTCAGATTTATGCCAGTTCTTTTCTGATTTAATAATAAAGCCCTCATTTATCTCCTAAAATGTTGAGTATTCTGATGTTTTACTATTGTGAGTTATCTTTCCAGAAAACATCACAAAGTCAGGGAATCCTGTTAATTCTTAAACATAATCAAACACCTCTATGCAAATTGAGCTTTAAAATAAATTCTGAAAAAAATCTTTAAAAAAAATATTTGATGTTTTATCCACATTGGTTTTACCTCTGATTGTGTGAAAGCTAATAAACCTGAATCTATACCTGCCTTAATCACATTAAATGTCATGTTACCTCTCTTTTCACCAAATTCAAGCTGATACTCACAGACACACTCATTCATTACATTCCTCTCTGACATACCATAAAGGGCAAAAGGCAGCATGATAGATTAAAAAGATACTGTGGTATAATATTAATTACAGTATCAGCACCTCTTTCTAGCTCAGACTGCATATAAATGTCTATTTTCATTTTTACATTCAGAATATACTTTGAGGGAGAATGGATTTATTGCATAGACACAGTAAATGGGAACTTTGGTCAGATCTTCTAATGGCACCAAGGATGAGCATACTAGAAAACCTGGAATCTTTTTCTTTAACCCAATTTAGTGTTTGTGCAGTTATTTTAAGATTATGAGACTGCGAGAGAAGATAAATCATAATGTGACTAGGCACAATAAAACGGAAACATTTAAAAATTCTTCTTCATGATACTAAAACTCCAAATACCAATTTTTTCTTTAAGGGTTTTTTCTAAAAGAATAACAAAATAATCTTTTTCACAAGTGAAATATTCAAATAAATGGTACTGTATTCTTATATACAAATAGCTTTCTGCATGTTGGGCATATTGCAATTAACTGACATAAACTCCCATTAATTAAAATTGCCCACAAAATAACAGTAACTGTAACACCATTTAACTATGTCAAAATAAAAATATTTAATATTTAGAACTTATTTTATTAAAATATGAATTTCTATTGAAGGCTACCCTCAGAAAAAAATTCAACCTCCACCACAAAGGTAATCTGAAACTTCAAGTGAGCTTGCTGAATAACTATTCCAGTTACCTGACTTGGCACAGTATTTTATACTCCTCAAGTACCTTTATTCCATGTACTTATTACCCATATCTCGTTTCATAATAATTTTGCTCTCTGGAAAATGACTTTGTGTTTTTTCAATCCTTCCTGCTGTCCACCTCAGGGTGTGTTTCTTTTTCACTGATGGACTTTAACTTTTAGACATGGAAAATGACAATCATTTCAATTTGGTGATGTAAAACATCTGAATCCGTCAGGAATAACTGGGTCAAGGGACATGTTTTCAGTCCTGTATCTCAAATTGAGAACCCTACTCCGTGAAACTATGAAAGACCCAGGAAGTAGCGTCAAGGGGATAATTTCTGAATGGTATGTTTGTACTTACAAATTAGTGACTTTCCTATAGCTCATCCTTGCGCCAGGAGGAACCGGAGGGTGAGGATTGCTGACTCTGCTAGTCATTCTCCTTCCCTGGGAATCTGACAGAACCATTTATTGCTAGTAAAAATCTGTGATGTGATCCAGATGTTTCCATTCCACTTTTCCCTTCAGATCTTCAAAAATATACAAAGAAATCTCTCCATATTCAGAATAATAAATCAAATGAGAAAGCAATTTAAATTATAATCCTATTTTTAAGAAGCAATAGTGATTGCATCCTATCACAGAAAAACTAAAATGTATTTGATTTCTAGCTTTAACTCTTTGACTGCATTTAATTATAGCCCTCATTTTATTATCACTACTAACAGCCATATGTGGGGCACCTTTGAATGCATTCTCTCTGACACTCAGAGGCCAATTCTCTCTGAATGCAAACTACCCCAGTACAGCTGCAGTGCTGCGGCTGGTGTGCGGACACTGGAGACACACAATTGTTGCTAAGTTGCATTACATTAATAAATATCTACCTCAAAACACAGGCAGGCACGAAGGCTTTAAGGCAAATTATACATTCTATTCAGAAATCTCTAAGTTGCTAATGGCAATTCAGAAGGAAGAGAATCCCTAATACTTTAGTCATAAATGAACCAGTAATGTGTACGGTTCAAATATTGCTGTTATAATCAAAAAGGACTCCCAAGGAGACAGAAAATGTGATCCGTGTAGATGGGAGGAAAATCATCTGCACAGAGACTGAAACATTCAGCCCTAAATTCCAATTCTTCATTCATATATACCAGCTATCCAAATGTTTAAAATATTTGGAAAAAATAACTAGGCTTTCTCCTTTATGTGAATATTGATGGCATTCGTACACATCCCCGTTCTCCTAGCTTTATGATGTATTCTCCAGCCGATATTCTATGTAAAGTTGTGGATTTGTGCACGAAATATCAAAAGCATACAATGGTATTCAAACAGGAAAAAAACTGAGAGAAAAAGATGCTTCAAAAAATTAGCAAATATAGCTATTACACCTGTTAATGATGAATTCCAACTATAAGTAAAGGTGTTTTTCCCCCACAGTAGATCGTGGGAGTTCATGATAACTATAGGTATGATCAAGGCTTATTTCAATGCTTTGAAATGTCAAATGAGTAATTTTATTCTCTTTTATTTTTAAACTATTTGGAGAGACAACACAAATTATATAATGTTACATTTATTTTAACCTACACTTCTTCCTTCATAAGGTTACTTGTCTAAACATTTCACTAACATTGTGCAATTTTAAACTGAGAAAAAGAACAAAGTTACAAGTGTGACAATTTATCAGGAATAGATTAAGTGACAGCTGTAACTAGAATCAGAATTAGTAGATTATTTTAATAGTTCCAGGAAGAGTATAATTTACAAAAGTACATTTGAATGATGTTAGGAAGATAGCATGAGAAATTATTTGCTTAGTACAAGATGATTTCTTTAAATTAAACTTTGGTAATATTCTCTCCATTAGAATACTTTTTTTTAAGTATAGAGATATGTCTCCTGATTGAACAATTGAATTCATCATCTGGTTCATTGACAATGAGGGAAAAGTGAGTATTTCCTAAATATTTTACTCGTCATGGAATCTCTTTGCAAATTTATGATTTTTTAAAACTATCTTTTAATGGATCTATTGCCCTCTCTCTCGTTGTTTTAACTCTAAAAATACTGTATAAGTTTCCAAATGTTTTGATATATTAAATTGGCTGCACCTCATCTTTCTCATAACCTAATTCCTAACAAAGAATGTACTGAGGCGTAGCTTCCTCATTACAACCCCCTTTACCAAATTCCCAAGCTCTAGACATCTTCCTCTTTTTCCCTTCAAAAATTGCCTGAAACACTACTTCTCCAAGAAGTCTCAACCACTTAAGGGGCACTAATCCAAGACCTCCTCAAAGCTAATATCTCAACATCAATACTTACTCTACTACCAGAAATAAACAACCCACTTGACTTCAATATAAATTTATCTGTGATCCATGCTTTTTGTGCAACATCTTTCATTTTTCCTATCAATGTGTTCTTTTATAATTCTCTCCATGATGAATGTCATTTCTTTAGATTAAAAAGGAAGAAAAGCTTTCAGAGGAACTAGTTAACCCTTGTACAGTCATGCATGTATTCAGGCCCTTATTAGATGATGATGGTGATAAAAACATTTTATTTTCATAAATGTTTGTGAAAAGGAATAACTTCAATTTGTGAACTAGACTGAATGCTAAGAAAAATTCCAGATTAGGAAATTTTTTAATTTCTCTTTCTAAACATTCCTTCCTTGGTAAGAATAATCTGTTAACTACTTATTATCCCATTTGACTTTTAGAAATCATATGCGATGCAAGGTTAAATATATTTTGCAGGCCAGTCAATGTTGTGATACTATGAGTAGAATCATGACTTACAAGGATTATAAAGAAAGAAATTGTATGACATGCTTACCCACACAGAGATTACATTCTCTTTGATAGCAAAATAACTTTAATTAAATCATAGCCTCTAAGTTATGCTCTTTTAGAGCATAGGAGATTCCGATAGTCTCTTTTAAATTAAAACTATTCATTCAATATTATTTCCTTACTAGGAAAAGGGTAAAAGTTATCCTCTCCATTAACCGAATCAGATGTGTTTTCCTCAGTAGAGCCAAAGAGAAAGAAAAGCAAATGAGTTATAAATACACAGATTTACAAGGGCGAAATAGAGAAATAGTAGGTAATTACTAAGTACATAATAGTAAACTGCATCCTAGAAATGCAAATATAAAGGTATAAACTGTGATACATTATTGTTTTTAGTTAAGAAAGAATATTTTTAGTAATATCTATATTTATGGTACACTTAATTCAGTCTCCAGTTTGCTTCATGTTTTGGGATTTGCTAAAGCCAAAGAAGTCCTATAGTATCTGCACAAAAACATCAAAGATTTGACATCAACCAACAAAAATCCTTTCTAATACTGAACTGGAATTAGAGACTCAAAACCTACCAAAGGGTCTACCCATAGAACTCAAAACATGTGTAAATGCAATAAATTACCAAGAAAAAAATGAATAAATGGAAACTAGAGATCAATCTGTACAAAGGCACAATCAGAGAGGAATCTATAATTGAAAAATAAAGTAAAATGTGACTTGAAAATACTTAACATAAATCTCCACGTGACCATTTAAACTACAGTTCTACAAATGCAAGCGCTCTGGGCACAAAGGCAGTTATCAACAGAAATTACTATTTTGTCATCATCACACTTTCACCTGGAAAGAAAGTTCTTAATTATATCCACGTCTAAGCAGTGCCTTCCTAAATGGATTTTGAATAATCTCAGAAATAACATCACAAAACAATTACTCAAGTTCATTAAGGACATCCATTCTAAGTATATCAAGGCTTGCAAAGGAATGACAGCTTTTTAATGGCAGCTCATCTCCTTGAAATGAATTGTTTTCTTGAATCCTCTGTTGGAACTTGTACAGTTAGTAGCCCGCAGTTGATTGTTCCTCGCATTTACATGAATGTGTATGTGCTTGTGAGTGGCCACTATGTGTGAAGTCTAAGGGGACTGTTCCATGTTAATGAGAAACCAAGGAATTCCTCCAGCAGCATCTGGCGTTAAGTGTGAATCACATAATTTAAAGCTGTCTTATATGCCTGGTTTCAAATTTTAGGTCTTCTTTCTTTGAAATCACTTTAATCACTATAATATTAAAGGAGAAAAACTGTTTTCCTTTGTGTTTCACAGAGCAATTGTAGATTGGGAAATCCACCACCCTGTGTGCTCTGACTGTACAGAATGAACATCACCAGCTCATATCGCAGCTTTCAGGACATCTTGAAAAGGCAGACATCCCAAAGCAGGTGCATCCCAATCTGACAGTAAGCTTCTTGTGAGCACAGGTCTGCAGTCAGTAGGCAAAGTGATAGGTCACTCCAATTCACTCAACTGCTCAGCTCTTTCAATATGAATGTCCACCTTATCCGACTCAGAGCTCTTCATTTTTCACACCATTCTTTGTAAAGATTATAATAGAGATGCTTTGAAAACTTAAAGAATGTGCTACCAGCAATTTTCATATTAAACCAAAAATATTAATGTGCATTTGTATGAAAGGTGCTTTTATCTGAATTTTCAAAAAATCAACAGCATATTTTAATAATGTCACTAAGTTAAACCTGTATCAAGCTTTCATTATGACAATTCTCTGAGTTTCAAATCTAATTCATATATAAAAAATATTTTCAGAAAAAAAGGTTTCTTTAAAACTTAAAAAGGTAAATTAACGTAAAAAGGTAATGATTTAACTTAAAAAGCTAAATGATTTAAACTGTTTTCCTTCTTGTGCCCCAAATATGAACAGAAATGACCCATTTTTATAATTCCCTTATTTTTGGTTAAGATATTACAGAAATGGAAAGCTAAGGATATATGAAAAATAGCAATAAGCTGGATATCTTAAATGTCTCTAATGTGTTACTGTACATTTCCATATTAAATTGGTATGAAAATTTATGACATGCCTAGGAATTAGGAGCTCTCCTTTGAAGGAATACATTATTTTACCACAATTATGGTATGGCACACAGACCTGGAGAACTTTGGAAAAATATGTTTAACCTCAGATGGCAAAAATAAACCAAAAAAAAAAAATGGTAGCAATGAGATGTATGTGGATGACTTTAATAAATGTGTATTTTTGTAGATAATGAGGTACAGAACAAAATTTTATTTTTCCAATTAAAATTGTAAAAAAAATTAAGTGGAAATTGAAATTATCAGAGACAATTACATTAAAATCTTTTGAGGCTGAAATTTTTATGAGTTGAGTTTCAAGAATTTAACCACTGAAACATTCTATTTGCAAGTGTTATCAGATTTACCTTTAAAATAAGTCCTCATGCAGCAAGTATGGCTTCATAAAGGAATCTTCCCTGTTTACTGAAAAGAAGGTAAGAAGAGAAACATGAATGTTTCTCCCAGTCGGGACTCTCTCTGAAAATAATAATTACTTGCTGAGAGGCAATACAGTCTGAAGCTGTCAACAGCTCTAAAATCAGAGATTCTGGTTTGATCATCTTAATATAATATGCAAAGTCCTCTTTGGGACCCAGAACGAGTATAACATAGATATAGCACTAAGATAGATAGAGCACTAGTATAGAAAACATCACGTCATTTTATTTTCCAGAAATAATCTCAGAATAAGAAAAAGTTAGAAACATTGGGAATTCTTCCAAAATCTGTAATTAGCACTCAAAATTAAGTAATGCTAAGTTACATACAAGGATTTTATTGAAAAGTTTAATTTTTCCTGAAACACATCTACCAGAAAAATTCTCATTATGAAACTAAAGAGAAGGGCCTTCAGTATGTCCGTTTATATTTGAAAAACAGATGATATTAGTGCCTAAAAAGATGGCATAATATGTTATAGCTCCAAGAGAACAACAAATGGACACTGTCAAATTCTGCAACAATACTGATAAATCTAGGTATGCTGGGCCATTCCCATTAGAAGAGGGTTAGTTTATCTATTCAGTTAGACCCTGCTCCGGGACCAGGGGCTGGAACTCAGAACACCAAAACCAAGGCTTTCTTTATGCTCCCTCTTTAAAAAAAAAGAAAATTCTATCTAGGAGGCTTCTTTTAAAATAACAACTGTTCTTTCTAGTTTCCCTTTTTGGTTCCTATTCAATAGCAAAACACATTAGAATATATATGTTCAAATTTAGTCAACTTTATTTCAAATTTTAGCAGCCAAAAGTAATGCTCTAACTCACAATTTCCTTTTTGCTCTGGCTTCACCTTACCCAATCGGATTTTGTTTTGTTTTGCATTAGTTTTTGGTTTTGTTTTGTAAAAGTAATCAAACTAAGCAGATACAAAACAAAGAAAAAAGGTTCTCAGGCAGATAATTCCCAAGAAATAAACAACATGAATTAGCCATAAATGCTTAGTGCTTTCAGCTCAAAAAATATATGTGTTTCAGTAAAAATACTCACTTCCAAGTATTTGACCCTACCTCTGCTGATTATATTTCCTAAATATACATAGTTACAATTAATACTTGAAATTATAAATATATAAAATTACATATAACAGATGCAAGGTCACCAACTTTCAATGGTTTAAAGAATATATTTAAAATATTAGTATTTATTTAGAATGGCCAAAATTTAAGAAAATCAAGCTGTATCAAAGAAATTAATTTTTTTCTTTGCAAAGTAACATTCTCTAGGAGCTAAACTACAGTTCTACAATCATCTTAAAGATGAATACTTTGTTTTATGAAAAATTTTTTAACTTTTTAGAAGAATTGAAAGCTAAGGAAAAATATTTTCTTTGCAATAATAAATGTGATTCTTTTTTAAATGATGAAGCTAAAGAATTATTTTTGAGAATTTTGAAGTCAATCTTTTTTGTAATGATCTTACATAAAAATCATGTCATTCCAACAACAATTATCCCTACTTTATTTGGGTAATTTTTTTTTTCTTGAAAGCTCTTTCAAAAATATATTCATCTATAATATTCTTATAAGGTCTTGTGATTTTGAAATGTGGCATATTATTCAGCTTTGGGTCTTTGATGTGTGTTTTCCACTCAATCCATGCTCCAACAATTCTGTCATACAGAGAACTGAAAATTAAGTTATTCTCACCAGCAATACTCCCCCACAAAGAATCTATCAAACCATAGATATAAACCTCAGAACAATTCCTGCCAGGTTTCTCATGCAAATGCTGCAGAAAAACTTACAAGAGCACTTTAAGATATTGAGAACCCTTCAATACAACCCAGTATAATAACTTTTACTTGCTAATTTCTATGGGTCAGTTGCAAAGGAATAGACCTGTCAATCAGTTTCAGATGTAGCAGAATTTGTCTGTCTACAAACAGGGATACTTTGTCGTTGCCATAGAGACTAATCCTCCACTTTCCTTCTGTTGACACAGCTAGTCACATTCTAAACTACCTGATCACACTTTTAATAGGCAGCCGACTGGAGTACCATAAAATGCTCAGATCAAGTTTGCAACACTTGAGGCACACACTGTTGCTTTTTAAAAAAATATTATAATTTAAACCTTGTCATATATTGAGAGTCCTAGATATTCCTTTACCTAGCCAGCATATAGAGAAGTAGTTAACTATTGCTTTGCTAAATGTCTAATTAAATACTAAATTCCAACAAAATCCACCAGAAACAAATATGAACAAAATATAGCCATAAGGATTAGAATACTTATTATTCTATCATCACAGCTTAATAAGTAGGATAGATTTCTTCGTTCTTCCATACTGTCCTTCAAATATGTATTCATGTTATCTGGGTGTCCAACAATCTTAGACACTAAAATGAAGGAATAGAGTCTTTGAAATTATTATCAAGAATATGATCACATTTTAAAATTCAAAATCGACCAATTTTATTCAATTTTTCAGATTTATATAAAACTATAACCATAGTGTATGCTTTATTTTCAACTACTTTCACTATATTCTTTAGTCAATTTTATTAATACCAACATATTTATTATTTTCTGCAGGTAAAAGTTTTTATTTTCAGAAACTGTAAACAGTTACTCATTAGTTACCAGCTAAGTTGTAGGTGGAATCCTAAATTACTTAAGACAGTTGTCCAAATCTCTGTAAAATCTTCAACAATTTTAACATGTTGCTTATAACTTAGTTTCCTATGAAGTGTTCATTTCTTTGAAAGTTACGTTATAAAGTTCCACTCAAGATCTCCAAAGGTTATAGAACAACAGCATGCCCTTTCAACATATTTAATGAAAAGTTTGTAGTGACTCCTTCAATTAAGAAGGAAAATTGATGTGTATCATTAATTACGTCAGTAGAAATCATAAATCATGACTGAGTGCTGCAATTAATTATTTTTAAATCATGTGAAGAAAAATGACAGACACAAGATAAATCCATAGGCTCTTCAGATAAGAGGGATGTGGGAGGAAAAATATGAAGAAGAAAGGATACTACAAATTAAAAGCAATTCATAAATAAATAGCCACCTTATTTTTTTCTATAGATCAGTATGAAAAATGATATTGGGACTACTTGAAACATGAACATTATACATCTTTGTTAGTCCGGTAACACTTGAGTTTTAAGAGTTGATTATTTATCCATTTTATTAATTCACATCACACTGGTACAAAGTGAAATAAAAATTCTCAGTCCAGATGCAATTTTTTTTTAGAATAACAGTGAGAAATGGTTAAGCATGTGTTTCATTTAGATTGAATAAATACTTTTTTCAGCAGTTTTTGTCCTTGATATTTAATCAAAAACATACATTTTTAAACACACACATACAACTTGTTGAAAAGCCTTTCAATTTTGAAATTAATAAATATAAAACTGCATTGCTAATTTTCAGAGTTACTTGTTTAACAATGTAGCTAACCAGAATTTACGTTATACACACTTAATGGATTCCACCGTAAATCCCTTTGATTTCCTGACTTTTGCATTATCAAACACCTCTCCTGTAGAGAGAGATATATGACATCATAAATTGCTCACCCTACAAATCTATTTTGTCTATATTAGGATTAAAAAGATAGTGTATTGAGATGGAAATTGCAGCTATAACACATCCAAACAATTATTGTTTTTTAAAGTTTCTAAATGAAGAATTCATTTATATTTAACCTTAATGTTAAATAGTATATGGAGGTCGTTCTTAATACAGTATTCAATACTTACCCACCCTCCTCCCATCACTCTCTCCCCCTCCACCTTCCCTTGCCCTCCCTCCCTACTTCTCCCTTCCTATCTTTCTCTCTCTCTCTCTCTCTCTCTCTCTCTCTCTCTCTCTCTCTCACACACACACACACACACACACACACACACACAAATACACACAGGCATGTATGCACATCATTCTATTCTATTCTTTGGGCTCGATTATCACCTATAACATTTGAGTCTCACACATATAATTACCAAGCTGTCTCCAGAGTTCCTCCTGGGCAAAACCACCTGGGAACTCTACCAGAACTCCAAAACTATTGTTTCTCTGGGAAAAAAAAAAAAAAACCTCACTGTTTTTCCAAGCTTATTTCTGTTCTTTATATCTAGTCAAAAGACCTGGACTAATACTTTCCCAGTAATAGACCCAAAACTTTAACTTAGCAGAGACATCCCATTTCCTGTCTCTGACATTCCAACCGGTGCCAAGTTTGGTTGCATCCATTACTTCCCCTGTACTCCTAAAATGTCTATTCTTTATCCAGTCCATTATTTTCTCATCCGTTTTATTTCAGTTGCTTCCTAATTGATCCCTACCCTCCTCCATTTCCATACTAAAATTTTACCTTTTAATTTTTGCCCAATGAATTTGTATATAGTATAGCTCTAATCTCTATTCACTATTAAAAAAACTTTCAAAGACCTATACTGACAACAGAAAAAACCTCCAACTAACATATGCTTCTTGTAATTTCAGCTTTTTATTTAAATTCTAATTAGTTAACATACAGTGTACTCTTAGGGTCAGGTTTAAAATTAAGTGATTCATTACTTACATACAATGCCGGTGTTCACTCCTAATCCCCATCACCCACTCAGCCCATCCCCCCAACCACCTCTCTTCTAGCAACCCTCAGTGTGTTCTCTCTATTTAAGAGTTTGTGTTATGGTCTTCCTTCCCCTATCTTCATCAGTTTTCTTTCTTAAATTCCACGTATGAGTGAAATCATATGGTATTTGTCTTTCTCTCACACACTTATTTCACTTAATATTATGCCCTCTAGCTCCATCCCCATCATTCAGGGCAAGATATCATTCTTTTATGACGGAGTAATATTCCTCTGTGTGTGTGTGTGTGTGTGTGTGTGTGTGTGTGTGTGTACCATATCTTCTTTATCCATTCATCAGTCAACTAACATATTTTAAGAGGTCAAACAGAAATTAACCAAAGACAAAAATTATTGAATGATGCCCCAGCTCCTTAGCCTAATATTTAAATTTCCCCACATTCTCACATCTGGCTATAACATTATTTTCTAATAGGATTTTCACTACCCTCTACTTTCTCAAGGGAGTGTGATGTTGTAAAAATAACATGATAGAGCAATTTAAAAGTATTTTAAATGGAGCAAATACTACCAAATTTGGAAGTTGGGTTTTACCATTAAGTGAAATTCATTTTTAAAAGGGTATTTGTTTACACATAATAGATACTCAATAGTTTATTCTTTTTTCTTTTCTATTCCTCTCATTCTTTAATTAAATTAAAATATCTTCTATTATGTATACCTTTTGTTCATTCAGATGGCTCTGCCTGGCATATTCTTCCTATCCTAGTATAGCCAAATCCTACCTATTCTTCAAGAATGAATTCAAATGATACCTCTTTTATACTTATGTTCCCAATTCCTACTGGTCCAGTATGACCTTCCTAGTGACACTTTATCTGTCCACTCTGGAGCATTTATTTCATCTTCATCATTATAATCTAAGAGTAATGGCAAATTCATATCTGGCTCATTTTTTAATGACTCCTCTTTCCCTAATATCTAATATGGTACCAAGCACAAGAGTACTAATAAGTAAATACACGCTATCTGAACATAACTTATCATCAGCCAAAAAATCAGAACCACAAAAATTATTGAAAAGTCAAGTCCAACAGTTAAAATAGGGTAGTAACAGAGCTTGAGGCCTGTTTTGCTGCTTCTTAGGACCTTAGCCACCTATATTGTGCTAATTTGCATATGAAGGGAGCATAGATTATCCCATTTTCTTACATCTGAAATATAGGCTCCTAAGGCAGAATCTTAAAAGGCTGATGGTTCTTTACTTTGAATATATATTAGTTGTTTCTATAGTCCAAATAGAAGCAATTAAAAATAACATGCTTGAAAAAAATATATACCAAGGTTGGACTCCCAGTCAATGACTCTTTTGGACCCATCAGGGAACTGAAATTGTAGGGAAAATTGCCATTCCAAAATCCAAGGAGAGGAGAATCCAGCAAGTTACAAAATATCTGTGTTCTTGTGACAGAACTACTGGAGTGTAAACTGACGAGGACACTCAGATGGTAATTTTGACGAAGTACTGGAGCCTGAATGTGGACTAGCATAAAAGTGAGAAATTCCTAAGGGGTCTCAGTCTGAAGGGAGCCTCCAGAACCTTGTGACTTTTGTGTACCTCCATTAGATTCTTATGGTGAAAATCCAAGAAAAATCCTCCAATAGCTGTGGCGGAGAGATGAGTAGCTACTGTGAACTATGCCCAAAGCGTTTTGTATAGCAAAGACCTCTTTCCAACAGAAAAGACATCACTTGAGTTTATCTCAGTGAAGCGGAAGGATATTTGTCCCATTGCAGCCCCCTCTACTGTTCTTGTCTCACCCATAAGGGTAACAGAAAGCTATACCTCATGATAAAAACCCTCAGCAAAGTAGGAAGAAAGGGAACTTCATCTTGATAAGGAGCATCTATAATTAACGTACAACTAACATCATACTTAATGCTGACAAATGAGATGTTTCCTTCTAAGATCAGAAGCAAGGCAAGGATGCTACTATTCCCACTTCCCTTTAATATTGTATTGGATATACTAGCTAGTGCAATAAGACCAGGAAAAAAAGGAAATAGAAGATATATAGATTAGAAAGGAAGAAATAAAACTGTCTTTGTTCACAGATGAATGATTGTGTATGTAGGAAATCCCAAAGAACCAACAGAAAAACCCTGGAACTATTAATGATTATAGAAAGGTTACAGGATACAAAGTTTAATATATAAAATACCAGTGCTTTTTATTATACAAGCAAGGAACAATTGGGACCTAAAATGTAAAGCACAATACCATTACATTAGCACCAAAACAAAGAAAGAAAACATTTAGGTGTAAATCTAACAAAATATGACAAGATCTAAAGGAGGAAAACTGCAAATGCTTATGAATGGAACCAAATAAAATCTTAATAAATAAAGAAATAGTCCTGTTCATATATAGGAAAATAATCTTATTAATATGTCAGTTATTTCAGACTTGATATATAGGCTCAATACAATTCCAAGCAAAATCCAACAATGGGATCCAGAGTTCCTTGAAAAAAAAATGACTATTTCTAGAACTGAGACAAGAAATACACAAGATAAACCTAGAGCTCCCAAAGGCAAAGCTGGAACAATTTAAGCACCATAATAAGTAAATATCCGATTATGAGGCAAAGAATTTAAAAATACTTATATAAATAAATGATTCAATTAATAAATAGGGGAGAATAGGTAAAGCTCCAAGGCAGAAAATTCCAAAAAAAAAAATTGTATAGATAATTCACTATTAAAAAGGTGGAGCATAACTTTCTACTACTTAAGTGTGAGTTGTGCATAGTAGCTTCTTTCTAAAGGAGGGGAAAGATAGTTTACAATGGAGACTTCTAACAATCACCACCTTAGCTGAGTGACTGGTTAATGATCAGAACTCATTTTTTATTAGTATGTACTCTTGATAAAATGTGATAAAACCAGATGATCTTCTGCCTCAAAATTCATAATACCAGTCTAATCATGAAAGAAACAGAAAACTATTGGTTGTGGAGCACCTAGGTGGCTCAGTCAGTTAAACCTCTGACTCTTTATTTCAGCTCAGGTTATGATCTCAGGGTCCTGAGATGGAGCCCCAAGTCAGGCTGCATGCTGGATAGGGAGCCGGCTCAAGATTCTCTCTCACCCTCTCCTTCTGCCTCTGCCCCTCCTCACTCACTTGCTCTTGCTCTCTCTCTCTCTCAAAGAAAGGGAAGAAGAAGAAGAAGAAGAAGAAGAAGAAGAAGAAGAAGAAGAAGAAGAAGAAGAAAAAGAAAAAGAAAGAAAGAAGAGAGAGAGGGAGAGAGGGAGAGAGGGAGAGAGGGAGGGAGGGAGGGAGGGAGGGAAGAAAGAAAGAAGGAAGGAAGGAAGGAAGGAAGGAAGGAAGGAAGGAAGGAAGGAAGGAAAGAAAGAAAGAAAGAAAGAAAGAAAGAAAGAAAGAAAGAAAGAAAGAAAGAAAGAAAGAAAGAAAAGAAAAAACTGTTAGTTGACATTCCACAAAATATCTAAGTAGCACTCCTCAAAGCTGTCAAAGTCATCAAGAACTAGGAAAGTCTGAGAAACTGTCGTAGCCAAGAGGAGAGGAGAATAGGAAACATGGGGATTAAGGAGAGTGGTGGTGTCCCAGATGAAATCCTGAAAATGAAGGAAATCTCAATGGAGTATGCACTTTAATTAATAATAATGTATCAATATTAGCTTATTAACCTTAACAAATATATTATGCTCAAGTAAGAAGTTAATAATAGGGAAACTTGGGTACTGGTTATAGGAGAATTCTC
Source organism: Spilogale gracilis (assembly GCA_004023965.1). Taxonomy (NCBI): domain Eukaryota; kingdom Metazoa; phylum Chordata; class Mammalia; order Carnivora; family Mephitidae; genus Spilogale; species Spilogale gracilis. Next base: position 44,395 of record PITA01013258.1, read on the forward strand.
TGTACTGTTTTCAGAAGTTCTCAATGAATCTAAAAGTGTCCTAAAATAAAAGGATTATTCAAAAGAATGGTAGGCTTAGAAATAGATAAGATTATGTCATAAACTTTGTAAAGCAGTACATTTCCTTAAGAATGTTCTGTGGAACAACGAAACCAAGGGTCTTGCCCTAGCATCTTCCATTTCAACTAGCTTCAAGGTTGCTGCTCTTAATAGGAGAAAAGTTCCAAACATCCAGACCCGCCCCAAGAATCAAGATTAGCAGGTTTAAGATTCCATCTAGGCAAGATCTTTAGAGGTGTATTTTCACAGATAAAAACAGTCTGAATTTCTACTACAGTTTGAAGGGAACTGATCTATTAAACAAACAAGCTAGCCGAGAACTGCCTATCCCAACGCACTCTGCAATGGAACCCCCAGGCCTCCACGAATGTGCCGTAGACAGTGGGAGGTGAGATGCACAACTACCCATGGGGAGCACTCTCCAAAACCCAGGTCAGATATGGCCATCATGACATGGGGCATGAAAGCTCCACACAGAGAAAAAAGCAACCTCAGGAGCTGTTAGGACAGGAAGCCCCACTGAGCTTTCTATTGAGACTCAGTCATTGTTATAAACCTTGTGACTGCTGTTTCCCTCCTTCCCTTTCCAAATGAGACTTTTTCATTGTAATAATTGTGAGCTGACCTGAACCAACATGGTTATCCACAACTATGAGATTCTTTTTCCTAAGGATTGGCTTCCAAAAGTTATAGGTAAATATAACCTAAATGTTCACTTCCTACAAATTTGCAAGACTGAAACCAAATTCTGCACATGTGCCTTTTATTATGTGACTATACAATATTTTCTTTAAATGTAATGAAGTTTCATTTCCTGTTCCTTCTAGTCACTCTAACCATACCACGCATGGAAGAATCATTGGAGACTAGCCACAGGATTCAGCTTATAGAGTTGAATTAACTCAAAGAGCCTCTCCATACATGTCCCAACACACACCTAGATAAAATCCCGGGGCTAGAGTGCCATTCCACAGAGAAATGGAAACAAACAGAAAGGAAGGGCTACAGAAGTCTCTAGGTTCTCAGACCCTGTTCATGCAAGGACAGAGATGATTGTGTAACATTTCTAGACAGTATGCATATCTTGAACATCACTTATTTCACAAATAAGTAATCATTTCTAAAGTCCATTATCTTAATTAATAAATCCTCTGTTGGATTTATTAAAAAAGATAAAGATAATTGAAGCTCTGGTCACAGCCACAAGGGTGGGCTGAGCTCTAGCAGATGTGATACCAACTCAAGCGCTTCAAATTTTCACCAATCACTTAAACGGATATATACACTGAAGCTAACACACACACAAATATAGCACTGCTCTTTAAAGTAATTTTCAATCAAATTTCAGATCTGCTTTTTCTCCATCCTAGTGCACTGTAGATACAGGGAGCAGATAAGTTTTGGCTTTGAGTAACTCAATCATGGAAAACATAATAGTGATCAGTAAAGAGACTGGCTCATCACCTAGAATTTTTAGATTTTCAATTGCTTGCAGTAAGGAGGTGATATTCAATGACAGTCTCCTGTGGAGAAAAGGGGAGTTCTCTAGTCTCCTGGCATTATACATTTCTTCAACATGAAAATAAAGCTATAGTCCAGATTCTGTCTTCCATCTCAATAATCTGCAGCCAAGCCAGTTGAATGACAAAGATACTATTTTTCTCAAAAAAAATAACCAATTGCCTCTGAATTCTCTGGGCATCAGTGAAAGGACACAGGAGCCCCAAAGAACACATACACATAAAAAAGTATAGTTAAAAAATTACCAGAATGGTCTGATAGCAAGGCACTTAATATAACCGTTACATAATGCCAAGCGAACAACAAACTACCTACATTGACTTATAAAATACATTTTACAGGACAAATCATTTTAAAATTTGATTTTCTAGCTAACCTCTTTCCAGTCTTTACTCAAATAACACCATCTCATTTAGGCCTTCCTTGGTTACTGTATCTAAAACTGACCATCCCAAGTATTCCTTCAGCCCCTTTCTTTCATTATTTGTTTAGCTCTCTTTCTGTATATCATACTATATATTTTATTTATCAGCATTACTTTTGTCATATAAATTTTCTTGAGAGCAGGATTTCTTGCCTATTTGTTTCACGATTATATTCCCAGTGCCAGATCCATACCTAAAACATAGTAGTAACTGCTCAGTTGTTGAATTAATTAAAATTAACACTTTACTCTTGTGGATGAAATGACAGGTTATTGTTGTGATATGTTGCTTGTTTATTTAGGTGGTAACATTTTTTAAAAAGCAACAATATTTTTTAATTAAGAAAATCAATACCTTGAAAATTTATCTAAAGAGCAAATGATGGGGCGCCAGGGTGGCTCAGTTAGTTAAGCGACTGCCTTCGGCTCAGGTCATGATCCTGGAGATCCGGGATCGAGTCCCACATTGAGCTCCCCGCTCTGTGGGAAGCCTGCTTCTCCCTCTTTCACTACCCCTGCTTGTGTTCCCTCTCTAGCTGCGTTTCTCTGTCAAATAAATAAATAAAATCTTAAAAAAAAAAAAACTTTAAAAAATAAATAAAGAGCAAATGATGATAGACAGTAAAATAAATGAAGTCTAAGCATGTATACTCAGGTATAAAAGTACTAGATTTCACTGTAGATCTATTACTTTTCTTACTTTTATCTTGAAAGTATATATCATTATTCAAATCAAATTACTTCATTGGTAACCTCTTATATTTAAAAAATCATTTTAAATTTTTTAAGAAAACCAAAATAAATGTCAAATATATTAGCATCCTGTAATGCAATTTCTCCCATTAGTTGGAAGTACACTATCAGAAAGCCACTAACGATTACTCATTTAGCTACTCTCTAATAAGATACAGACTGAAGGTTGAGTGACACAGAAAGGGCATTTCTAATACAGTAAGAAAAGATAAACTGCAGTCATGACCAAAAGCCTAAGTAAGCAAACATGTTCCAAACTGAGAAATGGAAAATTTCTTCAACCTTGTTTCCCAGTAACCTTTTCACTGCTAGACAGAATTAGAAAACATGAAGCATAAACATAAATTTTTAATATGAAATGAACATTCATCTGTATCATACAAAATGAAAAGGAGCCAGTATAGTGTGACTAAGAGTGTAATTATTCTAGAATTCTATCCTGGGTTTCTCATTTATTAGCTTTGAGTTCTTGGGAAAGTTGCTTAACATTTTTGAGCTAGAGCCTTAGTCTGTCCCTCTGTAAATGGAGTAAAGAGCATGGAGCATACTTTCCTCTCCAAGATGAATGATATCATTTCCACTGATGCTTGGTATACTGTCTGTATACATTAACAAACTGTGGCTTAACTTAACCAATCTGCAACTGGACCACAAATCCCCACATCAATGAATATCCTTTGTTGTACTGAAGACATGGGTTAATTAGGAAGTACTAGAGTTGTAGTCAAAGACTCCCATTTTTTTATGAAATTATTTATGAAAATTTGTTTTAAGATTTCTATAATAATTCACGCTATTCCATTAATAGCCAGTGGTACATTCTCAGGGGAAGAAAAAAGTTCATTCTAAAGAAGATATAAATGAAAACACTGAGTACAATAAAATATAATTGCATAGAAAACAGATGATAAAGTGGTAATACCATCAAACAGAAATAGGCACACTCAACATCGGTCAAAATACAAACACCAGGATGAAGTACTAATGTAAATTTATTTTCTTAAAGGTAGGTCCATATAAAGATGTCCTAATTTGACTCTTCTCATGCGATCTAATTTCTACATCAAATTTCTCATTTGTGATTTTTACCCTGCTTTTCCAAAACTAATACTAGATAGTATGCTTGATATTAGAATTTCATCCAAGAAAACTTAATCCCCAACTAAATAATCTATTTTGCAGGTGGAACCCCAAGGCAAATGATGTAATGATGTAATATAATGATATTTGGTCATATACGACTGAGTTCATTAAAAGAAAGTTTTCCTTTGTTTTGAAAACTTTAAAATACATAGCCCTTTCTACACTATTCTCTAAATAGTAAACCTATAAAATAGGGGTGCTTCTGCCTCTTTTTGTTTTCCAGCCTTTATTTACTCACCAAACTTTGCTGATCAGAGATCTACACCTGTCTAGCTCCAAATCCTTTACGTTCCTTCTTGCAGAGAGGGAAGTGTTTCTTATGCCAGTGATCACGTGCTCAAAGGAAAACAAGGGATTCTGAGATCAAAGGCTATTGATCACAATTCCAAAATCACTGTCACATTTCTCATCCCATATGCCAAAGAACACTGGTTAATGTGCAAGCAAGCAGACCAGACCCGGGGTCAAGCCAGGATCACCACTGAAGCAGGTGTTTAGCATCAACAATAATTCACCAAGGATCCATCACTACTGGTGAACAATTAACTCACCCCAGCAAACACCAAGAATGCCTTTAGTACACTTACCTTAAAACTATATTTATGATAAATTCCACTACAGCTACCTCCATTTTTAACTTATGTTTTGTTTTTTGTTAGTAAGTAAGCTATTATTTGTACAGTGAGTATCTTCACAAGGAGACTTTACCTGAGTGAGACTCTCAATATTGACTCTGGGATTCTCAATAAAATTAGCTCAGAATGATGAAGGTATTTTCAAAAGAAAAAGTCTCAATGTCATAGTTGCACATTTAAAATGGGTTTAATGCTCTGGGGCCCCCTTTGCCTAATTTGTTTGAAGTTTCAGAGCCCCTTCAGAAATGCTGAGATATATACAAACATTCAGTTTCTGAGAATGGAATTCAAATATACTGATAGACCTACTCCTCTTTCCTCTTATGGAGTAAGAGCCTAGTGGGAGAGATGGAAACCAGTTAGAATCAAGTGTAGGGTTCTTCTCAGTGGATACAAAAGGATGAGAATGCCATTTGAAAGTGAAGTAAAATTTCTATCCAACAAATGGACTACGCAAACACATCTTGGAGGTCTCTCACACAAAATCCCAGGACTTTTTTTCTACTTAAAGGTTTTTTTGAACATGATGTTAAGCATCAGATATTTCTTTGCATTGAATATCTTGTAATTTCTTTGCCAGGAACTGTTTCACATTCCTTATCACTTATACTCATGACAATAATATATCCCAGAAGTATTTTCTGGAATAGATACTGCAAATTAGGAAGGACATTACACCACATTAATTCTAAATAGATAATGTTACTACCTAATTTAATAATATTTGGTAACCTGATTTGCGAATCATGACCATTCTAAAAAGCCATGTAAGAAATCTTTTTACTGAACCAGAAAATAAATGGAATCAAAGAACATTAAATGGAGTAGCTTGAACACTGTAGGAATGGAATAACAGTTCTTTGCTACAGTCAGGCATCTGGTTCTTCTACCAGGCAGGATTAAAAGTTCTCTTTTCATTCTCCTCTGGCTATTGGAGGTCATTCTTTACATTATGGGATAAAACTTTTTCCCTTAATAAGAGCTATAGTTGATTATAGGCTCTTTAAGAAATCCTATTAGAACCACCGTTTTGATTCATGCATGATCACTAACCTTACTAAAATCACCTGGAGATAATGGTGAAGATACTCAATAGCCTTTAGTTGCAGCCAACTAGGCCATTTTTATACCCAACCAGATGGTATTTTTTATAACACTGATAATAAAATTGGAAGAATGAAGAATCTAGAGAAAATATGAAAGAAACCAAGACTTTTTACAAATATTTGCTTATTCAGCCATTTTTTTTTATTATTGCTAATTTTAGAGTTAGGATAACATGTGAGAGGAACCCATGATTGGAAACATTAATTCTTAAACAGAGCTATACTGTTGCATTAAAGCTGCATGTGTGTGTGTGTGCATGTGTGTGTGTGTTTGTGCGTGTGTGTGTGTGTGTTTTCACATAAAAATGTGCAATGTGAAAAATGGAAAGTATTTCAGAGTGTTGCTGGCTAGATGGATGTGCTAATAATCCGGGTCAGCACACATGCCCCTATTCAGCAGCTCTGGGTGCACTGTGATGATGAGGAATGCTATTTTGAAAGGTGGAGCAAGAGGTCTGCCCTTGCATACACAAAAGTACAGTCCTAAGCAACTAGATGATAATTACCCACTCCTATTACCATTCTTTATAAAAGAATAAGCTATTAGTTGTATAAAAATTACATGCATGCATGGAATGTACTGGGAGAAATGACTGAGGACCATAAATATTACTAAATACTTAGACTACCTTAGTGTTGTGAAATTACAAATGTATATAATGAAAACTTAGTATCTGAAATCAACTCCTCATAAAAGACAGTTAAAACGGCATATATTTTTATGTCTTTGGGTATCTTTCTACTTATGTGTTGTGCATAAAGCTTAATCTCATATATCAAGTCCACAGATCCTAAGCAACTTGGGAGGGGTCAGGATGGAGAACAGGACTGATGACATCCTATACCAGACCTTATGCCCAAACTCTCCTGGTGTTATCCTTCTTTCTTCGAAGCAGTTTTTCACATTCTGTGGCCCCTTGTTTTCTCCCTATGGTAGTTCTTCACCTATTGTAGCTCTGTATCTCGGGCGGACAGCATCATCTGCCAGTTATCCAGGAAATTAATAAAGGGACTCTCAATTAATATGTGTGTAGCCTAAGTGAAAAACTGCATCAGTAAATTAAAATCTACCTTTGTGAAATTGTTTTTAAAATAAATTTGGGATAAATCAGTTTGGGGGGAGAAAAGAGAAAAGCCGTTTCGAGCTGTGGAGATGTTCTAAAAAGATTCCCTAAAGGTCATCAGTGACAACAAGGGGCACACCACCATTATTTTCTTTTATCTCGCTCTATAGTGGTTGAGGGGACACATTCTTCTTTTCTTCTTTTAAAGACATTTAAAAGAAGTATTCCAGTTTCACAGCCAGCATCTTCACACCATTCGAAAGACATACAGTCAATCATAAGCCCAAAGAGGAAGCAGAGGGTTAGTTTTCACTTAAGTAAAGTTTAGTGAAAAGCCAACAGATCAGTGTGATTATGGCTCGATCAATGATGCATAGTTCTGAAAGGTTTTACACAAGCAGCAGTCTTAGAATGCAGCTCTAAGGAGCAGGTAGGTCAGAAAAAAACATAAACGCAATGCCCAGCACATGTACCTCCCTTTGGGCCCATAAAGAATCTGACCAGATTGTCTAACGGGAAGCCATTCTCTCGCCACAGGGGCAGGGTTGAAGTGCTTCCATTTCCGATGACTGCATTTCAGCCTTGAGTATGTCAGCTAAGGTTTTCTGCTGGTCAAAGTCACAAAAATTCTGGTCGATATCTTTTATGAGGAATGACAAACGTAAAAAGATAAACTCGACTGTGTCAGATAAACTATATGGGCTTTTACTAGATCCCAAGCAAAGATTTAACAATGTGTAGTCAATTTCAAAGTCTTTTGCTAATTCAAAGAAACAAAAGACTCTCCCTAAAAAGATTTCAACCAGGCTGGAGACTATTATGTTCAGGCTATGGAAACCTTGAGAGCTGTCCTTTTTAGATAGGAACTGTTACAGAGAACTTTTTTTTTTTTTTTTTAAGTTTCTTGTGACTGATCAGATAAATGAGAACCACGTCAAAGTTTTTCTTCAGAAGAGATCAATTCTGAATAATCTATCTGTGGCAGAATGCTTTTGGATTTTACTACCTCAGCTTTTTAAAAGCCCCTGCAGGGAGTTCAGTTTTTAACGTAAAAACAATACATTTCATGAGTAACCATCCTCGATCTCTCCTCTAAACAGTAGATTCATTTTTCACTTTTACTTTTGTGTATTCTCAACTATTTCTAGATTATCTCTAAAACAGGGATAGGGGATTTCATCTGGCAGAAATTTGGAGAGCCTACTAACTTCTTTGAGCTTTAAAAAATTACAAACTCCTAACCCTTGTTAGTACAAGCCCATGAGGGTTCCTATCCGATCATGTTTTTTAATCTGCAGGGCTGTGCTGGGAATGTTTTCCTCTTTTTCTAGTTCTCCTGGCTCTCCCTCTCTTTCTCTCTCCTTCTCCCTTCTTCTTCCAATTCTGAATATGGAATTCCAATATTTGTCCTATTAAAGTACACCTGTTTATCATTTTATTCTATCTCTGCAACCTCATTTAAAATAACTTCCATCTTGAAGTCACACACAGATATCAAAGAGATTATGAAAGGGCCTGCAGTACGTGCTGCATGGATTCTAACCACAGCTCTGTCACCTCCTGCCACGTGACCTTGGCACAACCATAGCTGATAGTGTCTAAAATGTCACAAAATTATCTCATTCACTAGTATGCAGAGCAGAATAAAAAAAACAACAAAACTCTGTTTGGTACTTCAAAGCAACAAAAAATGTCAATATTTGTAAACAATTACCTTTATATGCTTTGGCATGCACAAGAGAAGTTGGTACTGTATTATTACAGTCAAATAAGTCGTACCTAAGTACCCCCAAGGGTCAAAGTAAATGCCAAGGTTCTTGGATGTCAGTGCTCCAGATCACAGTCAAATAAAAGTGACTTCTATACAGATGACCTTAGTAATGAAGAAAAAGGAATATAATATATAACCAAAATAGTGTTTCAATTCAATGTTGTTCACATTTTTCCAAGCTTCAGTAGCTTTTAAAGAAAGATTTCAGGGCCTACATATCCCATAGAAAGCATCAAATCAAAAGGATTGACCATTAAGTTTAACAGGATGATTCATTTTATCAACTTCCCGCAGCCTTCTAATACTCCTTTTCAAAACCTGTGCAAACTGTGTGAGACTGTGTGTGTATTAAATTACACCATTATGACCTTAGAGGAAGTTTTTTCTATAATTCAAGCAAGGAAGGAGCTTTGCTCAACCATGACAGTTTCCAACTAGCTGATCTAGAATTTTGGTTGATGCTCCACACAAGCCAGTCAAACCCTTAGCAATGAAAACAATTATTCTTAGGAGTTTTACTGATGCAATATCGTTGGTCCAAAATAATATGAAAGTTTAGAGAAGAAAGACCTCTAAGGTAGCTGTTTATGTTGCTTCCTGCAATAAAATAATTCTAGCTACAGAAGCACACAAAAATGATTTACGGTTAAAGTAAAAGTGTCTTTCTCATTTGTGGCTAAAATTTTTTAAATTTAATTCTAGTTCCATGAATTGAACTGATTTATCAGTCAGTAATACATGTTCTCTTTCTGGGTAAAGTTGATCTACACAGGGGCTGTCCAACTACTGTCAATAGTATAGGAACATGCAATGATTCAGAAGACAATTAGCTTAAGACTTCTTAGAAAATACCTTTCATTGTTCTCTTTATGCTCGTATGTATTGCTATACTCTTCCAAAGTTTTTGCTTTCATCTGAGAAATTTATTTAACTATTTATCTTCCCACAATAAAATAAACTGTGAATCGTAAGGATGTCCTTTTATCATGATTCCTTCTAATGTTGAGGCCTAGAAAATTCCACATCCACAAAAACAGTAATAAAACTAAAGAACTTTAGAAAAATTGTGCATTTTACTAATGCAGACAATCAATTGTCTAAACAATGATTCATAAAACCAGAAATAAAAAAAATTGCTCTTTCAAACAGATATTGAAGTCAGGAAACAATTCATGCTTAGACCTGAAATATTAGTCACAACACGGTGACCTCTCACCTTCAGTGATAAAATACACAGGTCAGAATTGACAATACATACTCATGGCTGATCATGGCTGCTAGTTATTGATCAAAGGAGAAAAAAAAGTACTTTGTAGGAAAAACATTGCTCTGAATTACAAACATCCATTCTCTTGAGATTCAGCAACTCTCTGGACTTCTCCCGTTGGAACTGGAAGCAAGAAGTGAGTTCAGCCAGTATTTAATATCAAGTGAATGTGGTGTTTAATCAATAATCTTCTGCTTTGTTCCTCGATGTGGAAAGCAGTGTCTATTCATTCAGCAAAGGTTAATGCCAAGGGTCAAGTGATTTCACACTCTCGGTAGGATCCACAACATTGCAGTAGTTCAGATGCCCTAGACAATGATGACTCAGTTGGACTGATTTATTGCCACTCGAAGGCCCTGGTTAATACTAAAGTGCTCTCTTATGGTAATATCTCAGAAAATAGCACTGATAAAAGAGGAGGCAATAATTACCTACATTTTGAGGTAATGTCTTCATTTCTAACGTCCTATAAAGATGTAAGGTCCATTTTAAATGATCTGCTTCTGGTATTAGCAAGCCATTTAAATGGGATCTTATCAGCATCTTCTCCTTTATGAAATATACCACAGAAGAAATTCAGTAACCCTATGATACAAATGCAAATTTTAAGTAATACATGATTTAACATATGTTTTAGGTAATCCTTTCTAAATATTTACTTATTGTAATATTTTTCATATTAGTTAAGAAGAAAGAAAAAATATTTGCTAATGGGAGGAAAAGCAAAACTGAATATAGTTAATTCCATTAAACAAGGGAGACGCAGTTTGCAATTTGATTTCATTCTTTTTGACCAATTCTACCTCATGACAGGCAGGCTAAAAAGACCTGCCTGTATATTCTTTTTAAATGTGGTTCACTTAAAGCAGCATTAGTTGAGGTCACTGTTTTAAACCAGAACACATTTGACTATGTCAGGGGTCCAATCTTTAACATGTTAGCACCCATGATTATTATTCGGCAATGTCTCATTCCAGATGTGTTTTATATAATGAAAGAAGTTCAAATGTCACCAGGAAAACAGTGTGAGAAGAATTAATTGGAAAGCTTATCATAGGAAAGTGATTTAGAACCCAGCTTTTACTAATATATCTCTGGATGATGAATATACCAATCAATTAGTAAAATAAAATAAATTCTGTAAAATTATCTAAAGACATCCTATCATTACAAGTAGAAGAACATTTGAAATACTTTATTATATCCCATTCAAGATGATTAGTATGTAAAGCACTCCAATATAAATGTTCTGCCTTCTACTCCTTTTTTTCACAGGAAATCTGGGATTTAAAACTCTAATCCAAACTACTTAAAACAATGATTAATTCAGAAATCCTACTTCAAACTATTTTAAACTATTTAAAAATATATGTGAAGTGTTATAGATGAGTTAAAAATACATGTTTTATTCATTCAATTCAAGAACACATTTTTAATTCTCAATGACAGTTTGCCTGAAAAATACACAAAATGGGTAACAATCAGTACTTTTAATGTGAACTATTCCATTGTGTAGTGACTACTTGTATGATGTCCAGAGGCCTAAATTTACTTTTTAATCGAACTTATCCTCAAAGGATGATGATTTGTCTATAATTCTTTCCCAATGAGTTTGATTTTATAGGCCATATATTTCAAGTAACCAGGAAAGAAGGAAGAATAATTTAATAAAGATTTTGAAAATAAGAACAATGAAATAAATTAAATGCATTGGTTGTTTCTTGGCAAATTAGCATTAGTGACCTAAATACCCTATAGAAAAGGTTATGAGTCAACAAGATTGAATGTTTCAAGTACATTCCAAAAGTGTTTTTCCACAATAACTTTCCTATACTCTGGGCTTCAGGCTAATGATATTTATATATTAACAGAAATATATTTCAGTTAATTCAGATGGGAATTAAACAAGTAGCCTACAAAGAATGTGCATGTCTCATTTTGCACTTCAAATAGTACCAAATAAATAAGTAATATTGTCATTTTTGAATGATCAATTAAGTATTTTCATATTTTGAGTTTCACAGTTGTATCTAACATAAATATAATGGCCAGAATTAAATATGTTATGTTACTATTTTGCCTATAGTCATAATAAGTATGAAATATAAATAATTGTTCATGTTTCCGTCTGAGAAAATACATTTTCAAGAGTGTATTTTTTATTTCAACAGTAGTTATTTCTTCAGATCCTGACAAAGTGTTTTTTTAAAAAATACATGTGGTCACTCTTTTGTATTCTTCTTTTATATGTTCATATGTGTAAAAAGGAGAAAGATATGAATCTCTGTTAAAGCAGCTCTTCTCTTAGAAATTTAAACACTATTTAGAACTTTAAAAAAATTATCTCCTTTCAGCCATGCACACTCATCAGCTGTAATTCAAAACCCTTTAATGCTGATTTCAGTGCATTATGTGGGAATTATCGTGAGAACCATACTTCTCTTAATAAAAACATCGCTTAGGTCAGGACAGCAAGCTTAATGGGCTGATGTTTTGATGATTATTGTGCAATATATCTGTAGCTAATTCATTTCAAAATACCTAAGTAGGAAAAAGGGAAAAAAAATCATTTCCTTCATGTTTGCAAAACCATTACATAAAAGTTTTCATGAAAGCTTTATTCAAAGGTTCAAACTATTATTGTAATAAAGTTGCCAGATATTCTAATGAAATAAATTTTCTTTAACAACGTTCTCTGATAGGTCACAAAATTATAAAACATATTTCCTTTTACTCAATACAAAGACAACACACTGTTCCTCTTACAAAATAAAGAAAATTCAATACAGCATGGTGACTATAGCAAACAAGACTGTATTACATACTTGAATGTTATGAAGAGAATGGACCTTATACGTTCTCACCAGAAGCAGTAATTATATAAGGTAGTAAAGGTATTAACTAAAACCACTGTGATAATCATTTAGCAATATACGTGTATCAAATCATGTTGTACACCTTAAACTTATACAATATGTCTATTATATCTCAGTAAAGCTGAAAAAACATTTTTAAATTCAAATAAAAGAAATTCAAATAACCAAAAAATAAAATTAAAAAGATCTTTAGTCTCATGTCCTATTTATTCATGCATCCAGTCTTTTGTACATGCATGTACCTAGATATAGGCAAAAACCTACTATACGCGTACATATGTAAAAAGCTTAACATAAAATGTATTTATAAAAGGATCAGAGTTATCCATACTACTTTTTAACTAAATTTTTACTAGCAATATACTGTGAATAGCTTTGCATATCCTCATGTATCCTTTTGTATCATATTAATGATTATATCAAATTTCATTTACCAATAATCTAATTAACTACTTTTCCTTTTAAGCATTAAAATCATTTTTCTCTTATTACCATTAGAGAAGAGTATGTAATTTTTAACAAATTTTAACAAAATTTATTTAGTAAAAATATCTTAAAATCTTTATAAAAAATAAAGAAAAAAAAAGAAAAAATCAGAAAAAAATCAGAGACTCAAAGCATACAAAAAGTCGTAAAAGTTCTAACAGGTTAGAAAAATAATCACTCAAAATATGGAAATTTCATTGTTAGCTTTGTGAAGCAAAATTGAGAATGGAAACATTTTTGACCATTTAGCCACATAACTTCTCAAATATTGTAATACACTTCATAGTAAGCTTTATATGTTCTGGTACTTTTTAAAGGTAGTAACTATTTAGGATGAAGAAACCTGGAAGGAAACGTAAAGAGGAAGTGAAATAGAGTCCATTACAGTTGAGCTGCTTTTTATTTTATTATTATTTTTTAAAGGTTTTGTTCATTTATTTGTGAGAGAGAGCATGAGAGGGGAGAAGGTCAGAGGGAGAAGCAGACTCCCCGTGGGTCTGGGAGCCTGATGCAAGACTAAATGCTGGGACTTTGGGATCATGACCTGAGCCGAAGGCAGTTGCTTAACCAACTGAGCCACCTAGGTGTCCCTGAACTGCCTTTTAGAAACCTTAGTGAGGTACTGAAAAAAGCCATTTGTCAGTAGGAGCCTGCAGCTCAGTACAGGGATGGGACTCAGTAGAATGATTATTAATCAGCATACTGGTAATTGTGAAAGGAAGATCATTAGAAAAGAACTTCTAGGGAATAAACCAAGTGGAATTGTTTTTGATTAAAAACAAAGCAAAATAAAGCCATAACAGAATAGTAAGAAGCATTGTATAAGGCCAAATGGTGCCATGTATAGGGACAGAATCTTCATTCACCTCTGTGTCGAAAAAAGGTGGCAGTTAACATAAGTAAAAACTAGTGAAAACGCAAAGAGAACTTGGTAAGAACGTAATTGTAGCAGAAGATTTTAATAAAGAATCTATCACTAAAATA
>PITA01013259.1:0-58409 GCA_004023965.1 Spilogale gracilis
CAGTTGGAGGAACGGTCAAAACAAAGGAAAACAAAAAACAAAGCAGCCAGAAAAATTTCTGGGTGAAATAGTGCTGAGTAACAAGTCTGTCTTTTGATCAATAGGATTTTTAAGAAAAATTACTTCTCAGGGTGCCTGGCTGGCTCACTTGGTAAAGCCTACGATACTTGATCTTGGGGGCTATAGGTTCGAGCCCCATGTTTCGTTCACAGATTACTTAAAAATAAAATCCTTTTAAAAGAAGGGAAGGAGGGAGGGAAAGATGAAGGGAGAGAGGAAGGGAGGGAGGGAGGAAGGAAGGAAGGAGGGAGGAAGGATAGAAGGATTACTTCTATTTCGAATAATGAAAATGGATTCCAAAATCTGCCAATTTCAGCTTGCTTATTTCATGGTCACTGGGAAGAGAAATTACATTTAAGAACCAGTACTGAACAAGAGTAATGTCAAAGATTTGGGGGGTTTTTTGGTTTGGTTTTTGGGTTTTATATTTTTCCACTAAATCTTTTAAACGCTTTACTAGAGACAGAAAAATAAGGGGTTTTGTGGGTTTTTTAAGAATCATAAACAAACATTCAGAAAGTTGTTGGCAACAAAAATTGGTGGAATTTGGCAGCAATAAAATCTGACATCCTACAGCAGCTTTTCATCTCACGGAATATTGACAGTGGAGCCCCCCCCCGCAATATAGTTTTTTTTCTTCTGAAGTTCAAGAATTACAATTGACCTTATAATTATTAAGAAATCTATCTATATGAGTTCCATTACATCACATGGAATTAAAATGAGGGAAGCTCTGCCATCCTGACCCAACTAAGGTTTAGGTAAAAATGCAAGAATTTTCCAGAAGAGAGGATCATGTCTTCCTTTTCCCTTCATATCATTCTCCTTCACCATTAATTGACTATGGCCCACGTTCTGGGAAGGTGCACCATGTTGCTATGGTTATGGGACACTCACCGTCACCTCCCTCCCCCCACCCCAGGTTGCATTCCAGTGCTTTTCATAATGCAGTAGTTTCCCTTGGGCAGGTCGCCCCTGGCACGGCAGGGGGCAGATTCTTGCTGAATTGTAGCAGTGTGGGACCTGAGCGAACATCACCGTCACCCAGCATCAAGGCCACACCCTCTTCAATAAAGTCTGAATCCCAGCTGTGGCTGGGGGAAGGGAGCCACCTTTCAGGTTTCTTCCTTTTTTAGATGCTCTAACTCAACCCTGGAAGGAATAGTTATCCCTCCACCTTCTTTTCCTATATTCTACAGGGTTCTCTCTACCTCTTGGTAGGTAATCCCGTGTTAGAGTTAATAATTCTTTATATTAAACACACCCTGTTGAGATTATTATGTGGTTTCTTTCTCCTGAATGGACCCCGACTGACACAGTGAGCTATTCCCATGATGGTTTATTATAAATCTTACCATCTGTTGAGTGTCTCTGATGAGGGAGACAGGGTATGAAGCACGCTGCAAACATAATCTGCCTAAGTCCAAGAATGCTATGATGTTGATGTCATTGTCTGCATTTTCAGATGAGGAAATTAAGGCTGAATGTTGTCTAGGGAAGAAAGGACAAGCCTGCTCTACTGGATTCAAAGCCTTGCCCTTAACTATCATACTATATGGAAGTGCAATCAAGAAAGCAACATGGGGGTGCCTGGGTGGTGCGGTTGATTGAGTGTCCAACTCTATTTTTTTTTAAGATTTTATTTATTTATTTGACACACGGAGAGAAAGAGATCACAGGTAGGCAGAGGCAGGCAGAGAGAGAGGGAAAAGCAGACTCCCTGCTGAGCAGAGAGCCCGATGTGGGGCTCGATCCCAGGACTCTAAGATCATGACCTGAGTTGAAGGCAGAGGCTTAATCCTCTGAGCTACCCAGGCGCCCCGAGTGTCCAGCTCTTGATTACAGCTCAGGTCATGATCTCGGGGTGGTGCGATCCAGCCTCACATTGGGCTCCATGCTGAGCATGGAACCCGCTTGGGATTTTTTCTCTCCCTCCCTACTCATGCACTCTCTCTCCCTCTGAAGAAGAAGAAGAAGAAGAAGAACAAGAACAAGAACAAGAAGAACAAGAAGAACAAGAAGAACAAGAAGAAGAACAAGAACAAGAAGAACAAGAACAAGAAGAAGGAGAAGAAAGGAGGAAGGAGGAAGGAGGAAGGAAGAAGAAGGAAGAAGGAAGAAGGAAGAAGAAGAATACAACCTGATGTAAATAAAGCATAGGTGGGGCGCCTGGGTGGCTCAGTTGGTTAAGCGACTGCCTTCGGCTCAGGTCATGATCCCGGAGACCTGGGATCGAGTCCCACATCGGGCTCCCTGCTCCGCAGGAGGCCTGCTTCTCCCTCTCTCACTCCCCCTGCTTGTGTTCCCTCTCTAGCTGTGTTTCCCTCTGTCAAATAAATAAAATCTTTAAAAAATAAAAATAAAAATAAAGCATAGGTACTTTCTGCATTCATTTGTAGCATTTATACCTTTCTTGATAGTTGTCAGCTAATCAGCACATCCAAAGACAAAAACAACAACAACAACAACAACAACAACAACAACAACAACAACAAAAAACCAAGGGCAATCTCTGGTCCACAGATGGTCTGCAATTTTTACTTTTATAAATCTTGTTTTGCCTTTTTTCAATGACATTTGATTTACAGATAATTGATCTCCCTTTTATACGAGTTAGGTTTCAGCTGGGCTTTTGACTATACTCATTTTTCTGAATTATTTTTAACGGTAATTGCTGGAGGTCCCCATGAGTTCTGTTCATTCGAATGGCTCCCAGGAGCCTCCAGAAACATGCCCCTTGCCTATAAGCCTCAGCTGGATCCCATGAGTCCTGGCTGGCCTCCTCGTGGTCACTCTGCTGCATGTCATTCATTATGTGCCAATTAAGTTCCTCCACTCTTCGGTGTTGGTTATCCTGCTGCTGTGCCCAGGGCTGTTGTGTGAGGGATGGAGGAGCTGCCAGGCAGATGGCATGGTGACAGTTCTCGGGGAGGTGGTGTTTTGGGGAGCACCAGGACCATTCTTCTCCTGGAAGTGGCTGATTGGCTGCTAGTTCCCACACCTTCAAATTCCAAGACTATTGGGTTCAAGGCTACTACAGAGTTATAGAAAGGGGATGTGGAATAGGGCAAATTACAATGCCACTGCTCTTACCGAAATTCAGTCAGTTTTCTCAAAAAACAGGTTCTAGATGGTTGCAACCCTTTGGTTAGTCTCCAGACTTCTAAAAAAGTTGATTTTGATAATTTTTGCCGGTGCATTGGTTGTTTTCATGGATGACTGGATTGTCGGAGGTCTCTACTCCATCATTCTAGAAGTGCTTTGATAACAACGTTTAAATACATCATCAATTTGAGCCCTTAATTTGACGGACATGCTTTCTGAACAAGTACAACAGAAAACACTACAAAATAAAATTGCAGGCACCAGTTACAAATGTCTTCAGAGTTACCTTACCTTGCCGGAGGAGATTTTGCCCTTGCCAAAACCATGAGTTAGATACTTAATTGACTGAGCCACCCAGGTGCCCCCAAAATAATATACTCTTATAAATTTCACATAATGCTACATTTGCACTGTGAATATCAAATCTTAGATGCCATATTTCTTTTATATACTTTTTCTTCCAAAAGTATATTCTCATAGTCCATACCATATTCCATTACATGGTTTTATCATACTTAGCCATTACCCAATAAATGGACATCACTCATCCCATTTTTCCTACCAAGGAATGCTAACAGCACCCTTATACATATATCTTTGACTACATCTCTAACTATCTGCTGAAGGTGGGATTTTAGAAGCATCTACTGGGCAAAAGTCATGAGCTCTTAAGCTTGTAAGATGCATAGTCAATGGCTTCACAGAAGTGTTGCACCAACTCACAATCCGACTGGCACCATTTAAAAGAGCCTGTTTTACCACATTTTTTTTTTTGCTTCCTCTTTTTTTTTTTTGAGATGAAGGGGGAAGGTAGGAGAGAGAAAGAGAGAATCTTTTTCTTTTTCTTTTTTTTTTTTAAGATTCATTTATTCATGAGAGAGACAAAGAGAGAGAGAACACACCGGAATGGGGAGAGGCAGAGGGAGAGGGAGAAGGGAAGCAGACTCCCTACTGAGCGTGGAGCCCAGTGTTGCGCTCCATCCCAGGACCCTGAGATCATTGCCCAGGCCCAAAGAGTCTGATGCCCAACTGACTGAGCCACCCAGGCACTGCAGGAGAATGAATCCCAAGCAGGCTCCACGCTCAGCACAGAGCCTGTTGCAGGGCTCAATCCCACAGCCCTGAGATCATGACTTGAACCAAAATCAAGAGTTGGATGCTTACCTGACTGAATCACCCAGGCGCGCCTCCATATTGGTATTTTCAAACAGCTTTATTGAGGTATAATTCACATACATAAGATTCATCCTTTTAAAGTGTATTACTTAGGGACCATTAGAATATTCACAAAATTTATAACCATCACTAGCATTGAATTTTAGAATATTTTCATCACCCACAAAAGAAATTCTACACCTGTTTGTAATCACTGCTTGTTCTCCCCTGCTTAGCCCTAGAAAACCACTAATCTACTTTTGGTCTGTATAAATTTGTCTATTCTGGACATTCCATATGAACTGAGTCATATAGTATGCGGGTTTTTGTGTCTGTTTTTTTCACAGGGCACAGTATTTTCAAGATCCTTCCATGTTCTAGTTTGTGTCAGTACTCCTTTCTTCTCTACAGATGAATAATCCATTCTATGGTCATACCACATTTTCATTCCTCACCTCATAGACTCACTGATATTTTCCATTGATTTTATACAATTTTTTCAGTCAGTTTTACCAAGGAATAACTTACATAGAATAAATTCACCATGTTTAGTTCAATGAGTTTTGACAAATATGTATAGTTCTAGAACTACCAATCTTCTGCATAAATTCCCCGGTGTTCCTCAGCAATCAATACCCTCCCCATTCCTAGTTCCTAAAAACCACCAATCTGTTCTCCATTCCTGTAGTTTACTTTTTCTAGAATGTCCTATTAATGAATTCACACAGCCTCTGAGACACTGTTTTCGCTTAGCTTAATGCATTTGAAATGCTTGATCAGTTTTCCTCATAGATATTCTCTGACCCCCCTTAGTAATGTTCTACAAACCCTGGCTCCCACTTCCTTGTCCCCCTGCTTGAGGGTCTCTGGTGGGACCCCCTCCAATACTACCATGTTCAACTCATGAGACATGACTCACAAAGCCCACTGCAGTTGCACATCAACAGCTGTGCAAATACTGATGTGAAAAGTGTTTACAAACTGAAGTCCAAGCAACTTGTGGGAAATAAAGCCTGAAGTGTGGGAGTGGGGCACGTCTATTTTGTGGATCTTTCTATTCATGAGCTCCTCAATTTTTTTTTATTTTTAATAGTTTTATTTGTACTTAGTTTTAATCTTCTGGTTTTTTTTTTAATTTCAAGATTTTATTTATTTGACAGAGAGAAACACAGCTAGAGAGGGAACACAAGCAGGAGTGAGAGAGGGAGAAGCAGGTTTCCCACCGAGCAGGGAGCCCGATGCAGGGCTCCATCTAGGGACTCTGGGATCATGACCTGAGCCAAAGGCAGACGCTTAACTACTGAGCCACCCAGGTGCCCCTACTTGGTTTTAATCTTAATTAAAATGATGCAGGAAAAGAATTTTCACAGTTGGATAATATACGAAGCTTATTAAAAACAATAATCAGGGTGCCCCGGTGGCTCAGTTGTTTGGTTAAGCGTCCAACTTTTGATTTCAGATCAGGTCATGATTTCAGGGTCGTGAGGTAGAGTCCTGTGTTAGGCAGGGAGTCTGCTTGAGGTCTCTTTCCCTCTGCCCCTTCCTCTAAAGGTGTACACAGTTTCTCTTTCCAGTTCTCTCTCTCTCTTTCAAATAAATAAATAAATAAATAAATAAATAAATAAATAAATAAATCTTTAAAAAACAAAACAAGGGGCGCCTGGGTGGCTCAGTTGGTTAAGCGACTGCCTTCGGCCCAGGTCATGATCCTGGAGACCCGGAATCGAGTCCCACATCAGGCTGCTGCTCAGCGGGAAGCCTGCTTCTCCCTCTCTCACTCCCCCTGCTTGTGTTCCCTCTCTGGCTGTGTTTCTCTCTGTCAAATAAATAAAATCTTTAAAAAACAAAACAAAACAATAGTCCCCCAACCACATCACCAACTTCTCTCTCCAGGGACCACTGCTTTTATTTCTTTTAACTGATTTTTTAATCTCTATTTTTTTTCAAGATTTTATTTATTGAGAGAGAGCACATGAGCAGGGGGACGTGCAGGGGGAGAGGCAGAGAGAATCTCAAGCAGACTGTGCTAAGGGCAGAGCCCAACTCGGGGCTCGATCTCACGACCTATGCCTGTAAAGTGATGGAGGGGTGCCTGGGTGGCTCAGTCGGTTAAGAATCAGACTCCCTGTCTCTCTCCCTGCACGTCCCCTGCTTGTGTGCTCTCTCTGTATATAAGTAAATAAAATCTTTATTTTCTACATCTTTGTCCTTTTGCTTTGCTTTCTGGCAGATTCCCTCAAATTTATCTTTCAGATTTCTGTTGAGCTTTTTTATTTCTGCTCTTCTGCTTCTAATATTTAGGATCTCTTTGGGTTCTATAATCTAAAAAAAAATAGCATCCCATCTTTGTGTCCTGGATTCGGTATCTTTCTATAAATGTCTAGGGACTGTAATGAGAGCCCGCCCCTCCCCCTCCTCTTCCCCTCTTCTCCATGGTCTCTGTTTTCCATCAAGGGATGCTTTGTTTTTTGTTTCTTCACTTTGCCCACTTTCTTCTACACTGAGGACTTTCCTCCAGTAGCTACAGAGTTGGCTCTCTGGTCCTAGAGGACCCCATAGACTAACTGAATGCTGATATCCCACTTTATCTCTGTTTGCGATCCGTAAGCCTATCTTCCACTTTGCCTGACCTTCCACAGCCGAGGCGAGTGGGAGGGGAAGAGAACTGGGTGCTTCCCTGTTCTTAAGCAGCCTTCCATCATCCTGTGTTTAGCTCCTCACTCACCCTTCTAGATGAAACTCACCTTTTATCCCAGGAGCCTCTGAGAATATTCTAGATTGCTTCTCTGCTTTCTCCACCTAGCCAAGCCCATTTGCTTTACCCATTTTTTTTCCTGCTTCCAAAATTTTGTTTGTTTTGGTTTTTTCCTTTTTCATTGTCTTTATCCTAATGGCACATTCCTTTGTTAAGAACAATTTTTTTACTGAGAACTTAGAAGTTGGGGAGATGACTGGGCATATTTGACCTGAAGTCATTTAGTTCCTTGACCAAAACGATTAAATAAAAAACAGAAAAAAGCAACCATTTCATGACCCTTCCCCTCACCTAACATTTTGCTCTTGTTTCCCTGAAGACAGGCCAGGATGTTTGGCGATGCAGACACATAAACCAGAAATACTGCGTCATAGTCAGGCCAGAGAACTGTGCTCTGTCCCCATCTTTTAGAAGACGCCAAGCAGTCAGGAAGGGCATTCACTGAGATGCCTACTCCTGCTAACAGATGTCCAATAGAATCGGAAACGAGCATCATGAACTCTGTGTCTTCCTGGTGTGCATAGGAATCCTAACACCACAGATCAGGAATTCTTCTGGAATGATGATATTTTTACAGTTTCCATTCTTACAATTCAGAGTTGCCTTGATTTTAGCTAAGGCAAGGATAAAATGCTCAAAGAGCAAGAGGCTACAGGAATCAACTGGATGAGCTAGAGAAGAGAAGCCCTTCAAAAGTGGGTGTGGAAATGTCTTACAAAACCCCCTCCCAGTACAGACCAACCAACAGTATCTGAGTCCTGATAAGTTAAATGGTGACCTGTATGTATGTTTATTCAGCAAATTTTCTCTACATGGCTTACATTTTTTTATGGTAAAATATTTTTAAAGGGAGGGAGTAAGAAAGCCTCATCTGAGTATCCTGTCTGATTATCAGCTGCCTGGAATTATCCAGATACTCACTCCCCAGTATGTCCTCATGTGGGCTAAAATATTGCCTCAGTCGAAGGGAGGTTTTCTGTGTGGCAAGACTTACTACCTTGATGCTTCATACTTGTGTGTGTGTGTGTGTGTGCATGCGCGTGTGCGTGTGTGCGCGCATGTGTGTGGGTGTGCGCACACCGGCACATGTCTATACACATACACACCTTGCCAGTTACAATACTCTACACAGGCGTATCCTTTTAGGCACGATGGGATGGCTGTGGCATGGGGAAAGGATGGTTAGGACTGCGGTCAGGAAGCACGTGTTCTAAGACTTGAGTAAATCACATACTCCCCAGGCTTCAGTTTCTGTGTCTACAATTTCCATGATTGCTTAGGTCTCTCCCAGGAGCAACCAACCACGATCCTATCTCTGGCCAAATAGCCTGCCTGCTGGTGATGTGACCCTGGTCTAATTAGTTGTTCTTCACAGCTGGTCCCAGATCGGGCCACAGTGTTGAACAACAGCCTCATGGAGGGGATGAGAGAATGTGCCAGATGCACAGACTGGGGCCAAGAGGGCTTTCTTTACCACGCAATGCCTCCCCTGTTGAGTTTGTGGCTGCCTGTGGTGGCAATGCTGGTCTTCTGAAATTGCCACCACCAGGTGTTCCTAAGGTGTTCAATTCCCCCCTTCCACCACAGATCTCCTTGTCCCATCTACCCACCATCCTTTTGCTGATTTTACTTTTGTAGGAAGAAGGTGATGACCACAAATCTTGCAGTCATTTCCCCCAGTCCGGAGAGCAGCTTGGAAAGCGTATTTTGCACTCGCTTGGCTCCAGTCTCATGTGGGATTCACGTTGATTTGAGTAGTGAGTGCCATGCAGCCAGTCACGTTTCCTTGAGAATTGACCTCCACGTGTGTGGCAAAGGACCCACATGCAGGAAGGCTTGGTGCGTAGCACATGGGTCCCGTCCAAGGATGGGCCACTGTGTCCCTGTGAAGAGCAGATGGAATGGAGGTAGGTCTGTTGATGCTCACATATTAAGAGGAGTGAGTGGAGATGTGTTCCCATTTCTGTAAGCACAAGGTATAATAATAAACATATCTAGTGCTTACAAGGGCTTGTAATAGGCCAGCTTAAGATGCAAGCACTTCATATGAAATAGCTCATTTAATCCTCCGATGAGCCCACGGATGATATTTCTAAAGATTTTATTCATTCATTGAGACAGAGAGAGAGAGAGAGAGAGTGTGTGTGTGTGTGTGTGTGTGCACGCGCATGTGTGTGTGCGTGACAAGCAGGGGGAGGGGCAGAGGGAGAGGGAGAGAGACAACCCCAAACAGACTCCCTGCTGATCACAGAGCCCCATATACGGCTCAATCTCACAACCCTAAGGTCATGACCTGAGCCGAAATCAAGAGTCAGATGCTTATCTGACTGAGCCACCTGGGGGCCCCTCTTTTTTTATTTTATTTTTTTAAAGCTGAGAAAACTGACCTTGGTCAGTGTAGCACAGTTAGTGGCTGAGCCAGGGTTCAAACCCCGGCCTCCTATACCGGAACTGTGCACTTCACCATGGAAAGGCACGCGCACACATACACGCACGCACATACACACGTGCACACGCACCCACGCACAGCACTCATGAAAGCACTGAACATTTCTGGAAGAATATAAGTATTGGTAATATCTTACCAGTGTCTGCCTTTGGGGAGGGAAGTTCATAAGGGATAGATATCTTAGCTAAAAACAAAACAATTATTATTGAACGTCTTTTGTTTCATTGGTATTTATTACATGTTCTTTTTTCTCAAATAACAAAAATGTTAGCACATTTTAAGAAGTCGTGTGGCAGATTTTCATTAGACTTATTGTGGTGATCATTCCACAACATATACAAATATTGAATCATTGTGTTGTACACCCAAAACCAATATAATGTCATATATCAGTCATACCTCAGTAAGAATAATAATAAAATAAAAAGTCACATGGTATGAAAAATGATGAAGCAAGAGCAGTAGAATATGACATCCGTGATTCTATGATGTGGAATATTTTTCTTTTCTTGTCCCTTACTCTTTATTTTTATTGATTGATTGATTGATTGATTTTGAGTAAGCTCTACATCCAACATGGGGCTTGAACTCATGACCCTGAGATCAAGAGTTGCGTGCTCTATGGACTGAGCCAGCCAGGCGCCCCCGTCGCTCACTTTTTAACTCAAAGTCCCAGTCAGCCTGCCATTGACCTTAAATCCCTAGCAAAATGAAGAATTCTGTGAAAATGCCTTACTATATATAGCTACATCTAATGACACCTTTTTAAAACTACAGAACTGGAATACCTTTTGTAACATTTATATGATAAATAAAATTACTCCCCTCCAATAGCAATTACAACTAGTCCCATAAACCAGTTACTAACCCTAGCTCACCACTGTAAAGAAAGAGTTTTAGTACTTATTTGTACATGGCATATCATAAAAGCAGGGTACAATTTGCTTTTTTTGTCTGTGACATGACCCAGCAGAAAACCTAAAACGTGATGGACCGCCTTCTAATCCCCAGGACCGCGGCTGTGCCAGGTCACAGATAAGTTGGTCCTGCCTCCAGTGTTTTAGAGGAGAAATTTATTATGGGTTTTCTATACTCCCTATAGAATGTTCAACGTTATTCCTGAATGAGCCGCCTAAATTACGGCACAATTTAGGCAGTAGAAAATTGTTTCAAATTGACCACTAAACCAAAAAGTTTGCTGGAGATTATGAAATCAGATTGTCGTAAGGGATCCATCCCAAGACGCCTGCCGATATAGTCATTCCCAAATGTAACTGGTCACCAGAACCATCTGTGGGATATTTGTTGCAATCTATCACCTCTGATTTCTGCTGCTAGGCCAAGGTTGTGTGTCCCCAGTTTGGTTTATCCTACTCTATTTACCTACATAGTTTCGATTCATCTAATTGTGTTTTCTGACGTAGCTGGTTAGCCAATGAATAATGAAATGCCCTGAAACACATTTAAAGATACCTTGGGTTGCGTTAGAGTGCCTCAGTGGCTCAGTCAGTTGAGCAATTGACTCTTGGTTTCAGTTCTGGTCATGATCTTGGGATTGTGTGATCTAACCCAGTGTGGGCTCCACGCTGGGCAGGGAGCCTGCTTGGGACTCTTGCCCTCTTCCTCTGCCTTCCCTCTGCTCACTCTCTCTCTCTCTAAAATAAATATATAAAATCTTTAAAAAAAAGAAAGATACATTGTTTTGCACTTATGTGGACTATATGAGTTATACTACACAGAACAATAATTTGTATGTTCAGCTTTTTGTAGTGAATAAAAGTCATTTTTAGGTATTCTAATGGAAGAAATAATGTGTATCGGTCAAAAATACAGATTCCTGTCTGAAACTAATAATACGTATATGTTTATTCATCAAATTTAAATAAAATAAAAATTTTCTTAAAAATACAGTTTCCAGGGGCACCTGGGTGGCTCAGATAGTTAAGTGTCTGACTCTTGGTCTCAGCTTAGCTCTTGATCTCACGGTGGTGAGCTCAAGTCCCGCACTGGGCTCCGTCATGGTCATGGCATTGACTTTAAGAAAAAAAGAAAAAGCTTCTAGAGTCAGACTTGGCTTAGCTTCTAGAGGAGATCAGAATGTGCAGTCCAAAATATCCCACCCTGGTATAAGGATTATTTTGAGCTAAAGGCAACTGAGAATCAACAGATGTAGAATGTGTTTTAGGGTTTTCTGTCTTCCCTCATCTGCCTAAAAGCAGGACATAAATTTCCCCTTGTGAAAGTGTTTCTCCGAGGTACTGAAAAAAATGAGAATAACACTTTAATTATTGAGGTATAATTAACAGACAATGTTATATTAGTTTCAGTTTTTACAACATATTGGTTGGACATTTGTCTACATTTCTCAGTGCTCACCATGGTACGTATAGTCACCATCTGTCACCATACGATGTTATTACAATATTACTAATTCTTTTCCCTATGCTGCACTTTTCATCTTAGTGACGTACTACTTTATAGGTGGAAGTTTGTCCCCCTTCATCCCCTTTATCTATTTTGTCCATCCTCCTGTTCGTGTCCCCTCTGGCTTTGTTCTCTCTCCTTAAGAGTCCACTTTGTCTGTTTTATTTTTTATAATCTACATATAAGTGAAATCATATTATATTTACCTTTCTCTGTCTGCCTTAATTCACTTAGCATAATACCCTCAAGGGCCATCCCTGTTTTTGTAAAAGGCAAGACCTCATTCTTTTTTATGGCTGAGTAATATTCCATTGCATATTCTTTATCCATTCATCTACCCACGGACACTTGGGCTGCTTCCTTATCTTGGCTATTGTAAATAATTCTGCTGTACACATAGAAGTGCATGTATCTTTTTGAATTAGTGTTTTTATTTTCTTTAGGTGAATAGTCAGTAATGGAATTATTGGATCATTTGGTAGGTCTATTTTTAATTTTTAAAGGAATTTCCATACTGTTTCCTCCAGTGACTGTATCAGTTTGCTCCCACCAACACTGAATGAAGGTTCGTTTTTCTCTACATCTTCGCCAATACTTGTTTCTTGTGTTTTTTATTTCAGCCATTCTGATATGTGTGTGTTGATATCTCATTGTGGTTTTGATTTGCATTTCCCTAATGATTAGTGATGTCGGGCATCTTTTTTTGTGTTTGTTGGCCATCTGGATATCTTGTTTGGAAAACTATCTGTTCATATCTTCTGCCTATTTTAATTGGCTCTTTGTTTTTGTGTGTATTGAGTTGTATAAGTTCTTTACATATTTTGGATATTAACCCTTTATCAAATATATCATTTGCAAATATCTTCTCCCATTCAATAGGTTGCCTTTTTGTCTTGCTGATCATTTCCTTTGCTATGCAAAAGTTTTGATTGTGGTGTACTATCAATAGTTTAATTTTATTTTTGTTTCCCTTGCCGGAGGATATGTCTCCTCCGGCAAGGGAAAAGGTGATGTCCAAGAGATTACTGACTATGTTTTCTTTTAGGAGTTTATGGTTTTAGGTCTCACATTTAGGTCTTTCATCTATAGTGACTTTATTGTTGTGTATGGTGTAAGAAGGTGATCTAGTTTCATTCTCTTGCATGTAGCTGTCTGGTTTTCCCAGCATCATTTTTAAAAAGTCTGTGTTTTTCACCCATGGTATACTCAAGAATGGAGACAGGTAACTGACACTGACACAAGTTTGCATAAACAGACCTTACTAAATATAACACTTACCTTCCATCAGTTCTTTCAAATGCCTCCTACTCACTTCCCCATGATTTATCATTCCTCAAAGTCAAAATCTCCTTTCTTTTGTTAAAATAGTATATTAGCCCTTAAGTCTGCTTTTTTGAATTTTGATTCTTCATTGTAAACTCTCATGTGTGTAAATGGTATTAAAAATTGTATGCCTTGGGACTCCTGAGTGGCTCAGTTGGTTAAGAGTCTATCCAGCTCTTGGTTTCAGCTCAGGTCATGATCTCGTGGGTTGTGTGTTTGAGCCCCATGTTGAGCTCCCTGCTCAGTGAGGAGTCTGCTTGAAGATTCTCTCCCTCTGCCCCCCCTCAACTGGTACACTTCCTCTCTCTCCCCCTCTCTCTCTCAAATAGATAAATAAATCTCAAAAAAAAAAAAGCCCTATATGTCTTTTCTCTTGTTAATTTATCTGTTGTTAGTTGAATTTGTAGGCCCTTGGGGCTTGAACATAAGACAGTAGAGGAAAAGTTTTCCTCCCCACACTTCAAATCTCAGTTATACAAATTCCTATCTGACTTTGGATTCATTTTCTTTCTTAACTCTTCAATGTGGCCTATTTTCTTTATCTACAAAATGATGATAATAATAGTACTCTCATTGGGGATATAAAGCTTGAATGAGTTAATACTTTTAAGCCCTTAGATCAAAGCCTGGTATTTAGTAATCACTTGGCAGATAGTAGCTGTTATTTTATATGATCTTCAAAAGGTATAATAACTGCAATTTTATGATTGTGGAAATTGAAGTTTGGAGAGGTTGTATTATTTGCCCCAGGACAGATGAAAAATAGTGGAAACTCAAAACCAGATCTTCTGACTCCAGATTTTATGCTGTCTGGCTTTTAAGTATTTATTATTTAACATCATAACATTTTTTATAACCTTGATTATTTCCAAGAGGATTTGGGGTAAAGATTTAATACTAATTGACCAGAGGACTCTAAAAATATAAGAAAAAGTGGAAAGAGAAAACAGCAGAGAACTCACTTCAAAAACAGCTGTTGATACTGAGTAGGAGAAGCTTTAGACAACAAAGAGTAACTGACAAATGTAAGATTAAGTATGGGTATGAAATTGAATTATATAAGTGAAAGATAACAAAATAAAAGATCAGGTTTGCTTTTGCTAAATCTACTGTAAACCAGGGTAATAACAAAGAGCAGACAAGAGGAAGTGAACACCCTTTCACAGCGACTGCTTTCCAGATATTGTTCACTCAACTCAGAAATTGTGAAGATACAGCCCACTCAAACAACACAGTGGATTTCAGCTCAACACCAATGTGAAATAGAACAGAGATCTAACTAGTGTTATTGGTCATGTGGAAACAGAAAATTATAAACTCCATATTCTTTCCTTCACACTTGGCAAGAGATTATAATGGAAGCCAGAAACCATAGGCCCTGTTGGCAGCTAAAAAAAAAATTTTTTTTTAAGATTTAATTTTTAGGAACACCTGGGTGCTTCAAACAGTTGAGCATCTGCCTTCAGCTCAGGTCATGATCTTCGGGTGCTGGATTAAGCCCCACTTTGGGCTCCCTATTTGGTGGGGAGTCTTCTCCCTCTGCCTATGCTCCTTGCCCCCCACTCATGCATGCTCTCTCTCTCAAACAAATAAATAAAATCTTTTTAAAAAGTAATCTCTACACCCAACATGGAGCTCGAAGTCACAACCCTGAGACTAAAAGTCACACATTGCACTGACTGAGCCAGCCAGGTGCCCTTAATTAAAAAAAAAAAAAAGGATAAGACTGGTGCTGCGGTGCAGGCTCCTTGAGATGACAACCTCTCAGCCAGCTAATAGTCTCTAAATAAACAAGAAAAAATTAGTAAATATTTACATGCCCCCTTTTTACCTTAATTGTTGTGTTTCTAATTTCTTTGTTAAGAATGAAAAAGGGCAGGGCACCTGGGTGGCTCAGTTGGTGAAATGTCATGCTCAGGTCATGATCCCAGGGTCCTGGGATAGAGTCCCCCATCAGGCTCCCTGCTCAGTGGGAAGTATGCTTTCTCTTCTCCCTTTCCCTCTGCTGCTCCCCCTGCTTGTGCTTGCCCCCACCATCAAATAAATAAATATGTCTTTAAAAAAAAAGAATGACAAAGGGTTGGGGCCCCTGGGTGGCACAGTCTGTTAAGCATCTGACTCTTGATTTTGGTTCATGTCATGATCTCAGGGTCAGGCTGCATGCTTAGCACTTAACACAGAATCTGCTTAAGACCGTCCCTCTCCCTCTGCCCTTCTCCCCCACTCCTCTCTCTCTCAACTAAATAAATAAATCTTAAAAAAAAAAAAGAACAACAAAGGGCTTTTCTATAAATCAAGAGGTTATTTTTAGTTGTTTTAAGGAATATTCACTTGTAATTTAGAATTTATATGAAACTTGATTTCTTAGAATTTTTGATTGAGAAACTGTTTCTTTTCTTTGAGCTTAGAGTTGATATCAAGCTTATGATTGGAACAGAAAATAGTGGATTTACTTACCACATTCATAATAATTTATTAATTTACTAAGTCTGCACAATCTATCTCTACTGAACTAAAGATGTGTGTAAACTCTCTTAAACTTAGGCACAGAAAGCATTCAGTATTTGGGAAATTGTTTTGTTTTTTTTTTTTACAAATAAAGATAAAGAGTTTCTAGCTGAGTAACAATCTTCACACGTGCATCAGGGGCCAGTTGGACATGACTGGGGAGTCTTGGCTGGAATATGAAATGCCTATAATTACGTATTGAAATCAACAACATGAAAAGGATGGATGGAGGCGTGGGTCCTTGGGGTCCTAGTGATGAGGCCTAGAAAATCCAACCCAGTCTCAAGCCAGATCTCTAGATGTGGGGAGAACACATAATGACTTGCTCTCCTTTGCCTCACCTGTGAATCATATGTTAAGATTCAAGGACCCTATTTCTTTTCTTTCTTTTTTTTTTTTTTAAAGATTTTATTTATTTATTTGACAGAGAGAGAGATCAGAAGTAGGCAGAGAGGCAGGCAAAGAGAGAGGAGGAAGCAGGCTCCCCGCCGAGCAGGGAGCCCAACACGGTCCTCGATTCCAGGACCCTGAGATCATGACCTGAGCCGAACGCAGAGGCTCTAACCCACTGAGCCACCCAGCTGCGCCAAGGACCCTATTTCAAGAGGGACCATGAGAGAGCATAGAGTGTGGCCCTGGGTGGAGGCCATGGGCTATACAGCTGGCATCTCCCTTCAAGGAGAACTGGCAGGGAGATGCAGGCAACTGCAGCTTCAAGCTACAGCACCTTCAGGCTCTGCTCAGCTTTCTGACTAAAGCCACTCTCTGCCCAGACATCTTCCAGCCCGAGACTGAGCTCAGTGGGAGTCCAGGCACCTGGCCACTTCCGTCTAGGCCAGGACCCATCTCATGCACAGTCTTGGAACTCCTGGGTGGATTGGGCAAGTCTCTGAGTCTGCAGCATGGTCCGAGCTCTCTGCACAATCCTGCTTGTTTCCTCACCCCTTTTCCAGTGGTCAGATTCTCATCAGGAGCTGAAGTCTTCCCCAGCCTCGTGTTCATTTACTTTTCCTCCTTACCTCTTACCTCTCAGGTGTGGCTCCCACCCCTCCCCCAATGTATTGCTGGCACTGCTTAATGCCCTCTTGACTTCCGCTTCCTGAGAAACCCCAAATGAAGGCCTAGGTCAATGCTTCTTAATACTTAATCCCTCCAATCCTTCCATCAAAGGACCAGGTTACAGCAGGACAGAGAGCAAAATTCTATTTTTTTTTTAAAGAAGGATGTTTAAGTGTTGGCAGCCTCCTCTGAATATCTTAATGGTTGATATAAAAAGCATGGATCTCATCGTACTGTCTTTGTGAACCAGCAGTGGGATATGAGCCTCTGGTGAGCCTCTCTACCCATCTCTTCAGATACTATCTAGACCTAAAGTTCTTTGGTTCCATGAATAACTGAATGTTTTCACATAAAAGTAGAAGCCGGTTTCTTCCAGGTTGCTCTGACAAGCAGAAATAAAAGTAGTTACAGGAGGAGGATTTCATTCCTACAGAGAAGAACCTTTCAACCACCAGGAGAGTCCAAAAATGGGATGGATTGCTACTAGAAAGTCGAGGCTCCTACATGGCAAGTGGCTTAAGCAACATAAATTGATTTTCTCACAGTTCTGGAGGCTGAAGTCCACGATCACAGGGTTAGCGGGGAGGCCTCTCTCCTTGGCTTGTCGAGAGCCACCTTCTTGCTGTGTCCCCATGTGGTCTCTCCTCTGTGCCCATGCATGTCTACATAATTTCCTCTTCTTCTTAGGACACTAGTCATGTCTTATTGAATTAGAGGCTACCTACCTAGTGACCTCATTTGAACTTAATTTCCTCCTTAAAGATATCTCCAAATACAGTTACATTCTGAGGTACTGGGGGTTAGGACTCCAACATATAAGTGTTGGGCGGACATGATTCAGCCCATTATAGCCTCTCCAAGGACATTTTCAATCGGCATCCTGGTATCACTGTTAGAAAGTTGTAGACCAAGTGCATCTACCACTGAATGTGTCTAAGTCCCTTCCTTACACAAGGGTTCAAGTGCAAGTAGTTTGTTCGGGAGGTGGCTACAAGAAATACTGGGTGGGCAAGGAGTGGCAAAATGAGGCAAGGGAGAGAAGACAGCCAATCAAAAGTGCTTCTTTTTTTCTTAAAGATTTTATTGATTTATTTGAGAGAGGGAGGGAGAGAGAGAGAGAGAGAGAGAGAGAGAGAGAGAGAATACAGGCAGATGGAGGGGCAGAGGGACAAGCAGACTCCCCACTGAGCACAGAGCCCAAAGTGAGGCTTCACTCTAGGACGCTGAGACCCTGACCCCAGCCAAGATTAGGAGTTAGTCACTTAACCAACTAACCACCCAAGTGTCCCCAAAAGTTTTTTAAAACCAGTTATCACTGTGGGTTAACTGGGGCCCAAGCCCGCTAGGAACGGTCTAGGGATGCTCCTCTGTTGTCCCACCCAGAGGCAGGAGGGCTGAAAAACTCGTCCACTGGCTCTACCACTGGGGACACGCACTCGTGACATGTTCCACCTGCCCCGCGCAGCCACTGCCGGATGCTGAAGCCAGGCATTAGCCGACAGAACGTGCAGTAGAGCCAGTCACCATGTGGTCTGGAATGGGGATTGCTTGCCATATGTAGGGGGGAAGAGACAGAACACAGCAGCACAAAAAGGACATTTGTTTCTTGAAACAAGCAAGAACCTTTTTTCAAGAGAGTAACAGGAAGTTCTGTCAAGGCTGTCCTACTCACACTATCTTACTGAGAAAACACCATATAATGCGGGCTCCTGAGTGGTTCAGTCGGTGTCCCACCTTGGTTTCAGCTCAGGCCATGATCTCAAAGTCATAGGATTGAGCCCTACATTGGGCTCCACACTCTGCAGTGAGTCTGCTCGTCCCTCTCCTCCCCTCTCCCTCTCCTCTGCCTCTCCCCCTGCTCGCACAAGCTCACTCTCTTTCTCTAAAATAAATAAATAAACTAAATCTTTTTAAAAAACCCTCCAAAACATTACCATATGAAATAGCAATCAAGTGAAGAGTAAAATCACCAGGAACGTCATATAAAATACACATAACAGGAGCGCCTGGGTGACTCAGTCAGTTGAGCGTCCAACTCTTGATTTCTGCTCAGGTCGTGATCTCAGGGTTATAAGATGGGCGGATCAGAAGGCTCCGTACCAGGTGTGGACCATGCCTCAGAGTCTTTCCCTCTCCCTCTGCCCACCCCCACTCTCTCTCTTTTTCAAAAAAAATATACATACATACATAACAATTTGTCATTTTAACCATTTCTCAGTGTAGTTTAGTGGCATTAAGTACATTCACACCGATGTACAACCTTCACCACTGTCCATCTCTAGAACTGCCTTCCTGTTTCCAAACTGAAACTGCATGCACATTAAACACGGACTTGCCATCACCTTCTCCCCCTACCCGGTCACCACCATTCCCCTTTGTATCCCTATGAATCTGACTATTCCAGGTACCTCATTTAAATGGACTCAGACAACATGGGACCTTTTGAGCCTGGCTTATTTACTCCACTCTGTATAATGCCTTCAAGGTCCACACTGGAGCACGTATGAGAACTTCATTCCTATTCAAGGTTGAAGAATGATTCTGTTGTATGTATATACCACATTCTGTTTATCCATGCACCCATCATTGAACACTTGAGTTGCTTCTACCTTTTGGCATTGTGAATAATGCTGCTATGAATGTGGGTGTACAAATAAATATCCTTTTAAGACCCAGCTTTCAGTCCTTTGGGCACATCCTCAGAAATGTAATTGCTCAATCATATCATAATTCTGTGTTCTACTTTTGAGGAACCATTATACTATTTTCTCTTATTCCATATCTTTTCAAGCCCTCCATTAATCCTATTTTTAAAAGATTATTAAAAATTATTAAGCATGATTAAACACAAAAGGAATGAAAGCACACAGAAGATGAAGAAACCAATGTAATTTCTCCTTTCATGTGTCCTAGAGATGCCAGATGGTTTGGGATTTGCAGGGGTACATGGTATGTCCCTTGACCCTGCGTGTCAAGGCTCCTTTCTTGGTCTCTCTGTTGCCACTCTCTCCCTTCTGTGACATATTCTAATTATCACTGCTTTCATCTCTACTATTGATGCTTCCAGTAGGGATATCTGCCCATCTCTCCTTGTCCCTAAGCTTTCCTTTGGTCTGATCTTCTCAGAATTCTGGTTCCTTCCCCTCCCCCAACAATTTTCATCTTTTCACAAAAGGGCTGGTGTTGTGTACATAGAAGCCATCAACCAGAGGACTCCTTTGCTTCCTTGGAATAAACTGATTCATTACAGCCCATCAGCAGAAGTTCTGGGTCTTCAGCATTTAGGGTTGTATTCATTTTAATGTCTTGTTGGAATTGTCTGCTCCATCTGTGATTATCCAGGAAAAATTCAGAAGAGTCAAATATAACTAACTATATATAGTTTTGCTTTGTATGACACAGTTCTAAAGTCTTGACTTCACATAAGCATATTGAATCTCAAGTAAATATGAGTCCATTCTGATTGGGATGGCGGGCCATGATAAAAGAATAAAAGGAATTTCAAAACCTGCAAAATACATGGATTGAGTTTCAAAACCTACATTGGTTCTTGTAGCAATCTGATCAGGAGACATCTGCTCTGAGCCTCACCATAATGCAAATAGCATCCCCCTCAAAATACCCACTGCTCTTGGCCCTAATTCTCTGCCTACTAAGCAACCTTCTAGAAAGCTCATTTGGGCTTTCCAAGAACCTAAATGCCAGGAAATGTGTACCCAGACTGGTATGACTTTACAGGGGCATGAGAAAAGGGATGTAAATAAATCACTCCTGTTATCCTCAGAAAATAGTAAATGGACATTATTTTTCTCTTCTAAATTTGGTCCAACACCAATGTGACCAACTGTGGGACATGACAGGATTGTGCTTTAAAATATATAAGACGAGTGTCAGATTCGAGATCCTGGATGCTGATCAAGTATTAACGTGATGTGTGATGTATATCCAGACTCCCACCCCACCCCCAGCCCATGTCTCCCTGAGCTTATTTCAAACTACGGCAATGATCTCACCTTGTCTTTCCTTTAGAAATGTTCCAATATTGTCTCACAAAAGGGCTCTTCCTGTAAATGACATAAAAGTCTAGGGAAAATGGTCACTTGGACTCCTCTCCTCCTTCATATCCTAATAAATGGTCAGAAGTGGCTTTGTCCAACCTTTCCAAGAAATTCTTCTCTAAAAGACAGGGTAGTTGACAATCATTGGGTTGCATTTCTTTTTCCTCTCTGTAGTTTATAAAGCTGTCACTTCCCAGGACACATCCTTTGTCCTTGAGGGCAAGATGGGAAGAAAAATATACACTGTGCTAATTAAGTGATCCTTTTTTTTTTTAAAGGACAGCTGCCCACCATTCTATTACATGTCATGGGTGGGCCCACAAGCTGGTCTTGTTCAGCCAGGCCAGAACTCATGCGAACTTACAAACCAAATACTGAGTTCACTTAGGCAACATTCATATAGGTTCTCCAGCTCATACAGTAGAAGTAATATTCAACAAACTTCAGGGACGTGTTCCAAATTCCTAATATTATTCCTTGGGGGATGTTTATTCTTTCACTATTCTGCATGTTAAAATCATTACATTTTATGTAACACCTATGGGTATTAATTCAAAGTAAAAGAAAATCCTGGCTTACATCTCTGCCCTCTCCTTGTTTATATGAGTATATGCTGCAGAGAAAATGATTCCTTTTTTGAAATATTTATTTATTTTCAAGAAAGAGTAAGTTAGCGAGGGGAAGGTACAGAGGGAGAGGGTGAAATTTTAGAAGACTGTGCTGAGCCTGGAGTCCAATGCGGGGCTTGATCTCACAGCCCCAAGATCATGACCTAAGCCAAAACCAAGATTGGGACACTTAACTGACTGAGCCACCCAAGGGCCCCCAGAAAATGATTCTAATATGAATATTTGTTAAAGTCTTCCCAAACACCAAAAGTCCTAAAAGGCCCCCTAACTACTCACTAGCCTACTCACATTTTCACTTAAATCGGGTAAATCAGCTAGATTATAGAAATAGGTAGTAATAAACATTTGAATTCTATTAAAACTGTTACAAAATAAAAATGTTATGGAAGAAAGCTAGTTTTGGTGTATTACCATAATCTAATTATTTTGAAAGAGGGAATCTGACCTAGAGGAATAATTAAACCATTTTAAAAAGGGCCTCACATCCCTTGCTAAATTCTCAATTGAGGATTTTTGCTGCACCTTACTTCAGGGAAAATTGCGCAGTATTTATTTCTATACAGGAAAAGCAACAAAGTAATGTCACCTTTGGTCCCTCTGAGTCTTACTGTTGCTGATTATCCATTGTCGTTTTTAGGTTATTTAGAGAGAAATTAACAAACCGAGGTATTTTTAGTGAGTGGGTAATTCCTCCAAGCATCTGGAATATCCTGGACAGTCCCAGAATTTTCTATTAGAACCTGGTCTCAGATTATTACGAAGGAATATTTGTCAAGGTAACAAGCTCCAATGTATTTAACTTGGTACTTTGTTAGCTTGGCTCTACCTCTGAAGGGTTTCAGTTCTGTGGGATTGGGGCCATGAATGAATCACTCAGATCTCTGCCTCCTTCATATGGTGGTTGTTTTTTTTTTAAGTCTGCAAGCATGGACATAACTAAATACCATAGACCGGATGGCTTACACAACAGAAGTTTGTTTTCTCATAGCTCCAGAGGCTCCAAGTCCAAGATCAAGGTGTTATCAGAGTTGGTTTCTTGGCAAGATCTCTTTTCCCGGCTTGTAAATGGCCACCTTCTTGCTGTGTCCTCACTTGACCTTTTATCTTATGCACCTGGAGAGCTCCCTGGGGTCTCTTCCTCGTCTTTTAAGGACACTAGCCCTATTAGATTAGGGCCCTGCCCTAAGACCTCATTTTACCTTATTACTTCCTGAAAGATCCTATCTCCAAAAGGTTTGTAGGTTAGGACCTCAAACATATGAATGGGGGGGGGCGGTATACAGTTCAGCCCATAACAATTCTGTGTCTCCCTACTCTTAGAAAGTCACTGGTCGTATTGGATTTGAATACAGGCTGCTGCAGTATGACCGCATCTTAATTACATCTGCACGGACCTATTTGCAAACAAAGTCACTGCACACAGGGCCCTGGGGTTCAGCCTTCAACACGTCTTTTGGGGAACAGTTTAAGCCCCTGAACTTCAACAAGCGTTAATGTTCTGTCGAACGACTCAGCATCCTTCTGACCATCCATGCGCGCGCTGGGTTTCGACTCAGGCTGTCTTCAGGACTCGGTCTGCACGCGTGGGGGCTGTGGGTGGAACCCGCGGGTTGTACCTTTTAGCAGATGTCCCTGCGCAGTGATCCGCAGCGGCGGTTGGGGCTTGGTTGGTCTGTTCAGTGAGGAGGGAGACCGGGTATAGTCCACGCTGTACAGACATTTGCTGCAGGAGTCCCCGGCTCTACCTTCTGTCCGGTGATTTCATGGAATCACCAGGAAAGTTTGCGCTCACAGCCTGGCTGCCGGGCTGGAGTCTCGGTTCTACTAATGACTAAATGTTGGGCCTCAGGCAACAGATCTCCCAGCTGCTTTCAAGCCGCAGCACAAAATCCCCTCGGGCACTTGACCTAAACAGCCCCAGGGCCCCACTCTCCCCAGCCTCTGATCTCAGGGCCTTAGGCTCACTCAGGCTGACATCTGTATTTTTTTAAAGATTTTATTTATTTGTCAGAGAGAGAGAGAGAGAGAGCGTGCACAAGCAGGGGGAGTGGCAGGCAGAGGGAGAAGCAGGCTTCCCGCGGAACAAGGAGCCCCATACAGGACTCGATCCCAGGACGCTGAGATCATGATTTGATCATCCACCCACGGGAGCCAGACATCTGCATTTTTAACAAGTTTGCTGGTGCTGCTGGTTACCTCTGGCCTGGGGACTACACTTTGAGAACCATCATTATGTGCCATTGCCTACAAATGAAAATCTAGTCAACCAACAAACTTTAGAAGTCATCTTATTATTGAAAATTGTTTAAAGCCCCCAAAGTAGAGAAAACGGACGGGATCCCTGTGTATTGGCTCGGCAGCGGGGTCAGCTTCCCGCGCGCAGGACCTGTGCGCACAGGGCTCTGCGATCAGGCCCAGGTGGCTTGAGATCAGCGCGGAGTGGTCTGGAGACACCCTCTCCCGCTCCTGCTCCCTGTGCGCATGCGCGCTCTCTCCCAAATAATAAATAAATAAATGAATGAATAAATAAACAAACAAATAAATAAATGATTTTTTTTAAGCGGAAGAATCATCTGAATCTTGAAAGAGGCAGAATGTATATTGGATAACGGCCAGGTGTCTGGAGCAGGACTCAGCTGGGTTCGAATCTCTCCTGCGTCCGTGGCTTATGGGCCCGGCCCCCCTGTAAGCCCTGAGCAAGCACAAGGGCTGTTGCACCGGACTCCCACCCCAAGGCACAGCGCTGAATGCAGGGTGCGGCACATGGGAATTGCTCAGGAAATGCCACCGCGTCTCAAGATCCAGTAGGCTAGATCTGAATCCAGAGTCGCAGGATCGAGCCCCGAGTTGCGCTCTTGCTCAGGTGGGCGTCTGCTTCTCCCTCTCCCTGTACCTGGTTGTGCGCTCTTGCTCTAAACAAACAGAAAAACAAATAAACAAATAAAATCTTTAAAAAAAAATCCAGTAGGATAGTGGATAATAAACGATAACAAATATATGACAGATCAGTTTAAATGGTTATAACCCCAGCCAACCGTCATCATTCCAAGTATGATCCTTCAGACATCTTTCTCTCAGTTGCATGAATTGTGCATATTAACTGTAGTAAAATACAAATGAAATAAAACATAGCATTGTGACTATTTTTAAAGATTTTATTTATTGTTTATTTGAGATAGAGAGAGAGCGTGGGCAAGGGCCTGAGCAGGGGTGAGGGTGTGGGGGAAGGAGCAGAAGGAGAGGGACAAGCCGACTCCCCGCTGAGCAAGGAGCCCTGGGCCATGCGGCTACATCCTACAGCCCTGAGATCATGACTTGAGCCAAAATCAAGAGCTGAACGCTCAACTGACGAGCCACCCAGGTGCCCAGATTGTGACTATAATCACAGCGCTGTGCCACCCACCCCCAAGACTTTCCAAACTGAAACTCCTGTACCTATCAGACCGTGACTCCCCATTCTTCCTCCCTGCCCTCCGCAATCCCCTTCAACTTTCTGTCTCCGTGAGCTGGACCACTTTAGATACCTTGTGTGAGTAGAATCATCTAATATTTGTCTTTTGCGTCTGGCTTATTTCACTGGACATGATGTCCCCAAGGTTCACCCATGTTGTAGCAGGTGACAGGATGTCTTTCTTTTTCAAGGTTGAATACTACTCCAGTGTATGAATGGACCACGTTGTGTTTATCCATTCATCTGTCGGTGGATCCCCGGCTGCCTCTGCCTCTGGGATACTGTGAATACTGCTGTTGGGAACGTAAGTATTGGTATTACCAATAACCTTAGCCATGATCATTTAATTATTTGCATAGCTCAGGCTTGCACAACCAGAAACTATAAGAAAAACCCCTAAACACTGGGACACAGCCACCTGGTGTCTGAGTTTCCTGAAACCCATCCAGCACCTGCATACAATAAATATTTTGTTGAGCAAATACATTGGAAAAAAAGATGAGTTTATGCCTCCCTGCAGGAGACGTTTTTAGGCTCAAATGGGATAATGCACTTTGGAAATGGTAAAGGTCTCTATAAAAAATATGGATGCTGCTATTAGTTATTAGTGTGGCTTCTTCTGGCCTGCATTTCCTTCCCTTAGTCTGCTCTCACTGGCTGTACCACCTGTAGGGAAGGGGAAAACACCCTTGCAGCAAGCTGCTCTCTCTTTCATGCATTTTCTTCATTTTGGTATTTTGAATTTTTTTTAAATTTCCTGCCTGCTTTCCTCGTGGGATTAAAGCAGCCAGTCCCAGTGGGCTGTACTGTATGATTTCTGTCCTTTTCCCACGGCCAGACTCAGGGCTACTGCCCAGCTTTCCCTCATAACTGCCTGACTGGGGGCTCCCCCAAGAAGCTGCAGACACAGGAAGTCTGTCTCCCAGGAGGTGGGGGTGGTGAGTGCCTGTGTATGAATTATTAATGCATTTTATTTGCTATGAGGTTTCAGGACTAATTAATTATCCCCTTAATAAGGGCCTGTGCATCTTTCTGCAGCGGCCTTTGGGATGGCTTCTTAAGGCCGCTGGGTGCAGGGTTTTGAGAGTCGCACATTTGCTGCAGGGCTGGGTCAGGGCCCCCTCTGGCTTCGAACCCCCGGGGTGGGAAGCTGGGCAGTTCTGTGAACCCAGCTGGAAATAGAGAATGCTGATGAATTATTCTAGGTGATTTAGTCGCAGTTGTTGCGTTACCCAATAATAGAAAAATCAGCTGAGTCCGTTCACTACTATCTTATTCTTTGTGCTTATCATGCGTCAAATGGTAGGATGTGGGTACACCCCCTTTCCTCTTTGGCACCCCCACCTTTAAGCAGAGAGCCTTAGGAGCTGTGGGGCTTAGTTCTCTTATCAGGCGTGAGCCCTTGAATAAAGTGAGGAGGGGGGAGGACTGACTTAGTGAGAGAAGACTCAGTCCAGCCCCAAATAGAGGGAGCCTGCCGGGTCAAGGTTCACATTTTTTCCTGCTGGCCGGCTTCCGGCCACCCCACAGACGGTCCTTGGGAAATGTAACATTAGATTTTCTCATTCTGAAGTCCCTTGTATTTCCCTAATGCATTTCCTCATGATGCCGCATTTTAAAAACCCTTTCTTCCTGTTCTGTTATGTTAAAATTCATGAGTCCCTATTGCAGCTATTAAAGAAACCCAACTCACTAGTCCTAAGGAATCATGTAGAACCCACTTGCTATTTCAAAACCTAGTAGAAGGAAAGAATGAATCGTTGGATCTGACTTTCCAATATGAACTGCGTTCCTCTATACGTTTCTCATTCTAGAACATTTCAGCTTTTATAAATAAAGAAGGAATAACAGAATCGGAATATCTGTAAATATTTCAGTATGTATTTCTAAAAGATAAAAGCTTGCTTTCAACATCTAACCATGATTTAATTACTGCATCTAAAAATATCCAGTGTTCAAGCATTTGTAAATGAAATAAAGCATTTAAACAAGGATCATCAATGGGTACAAACCACATAAAAAGAGATCATCAGATATTATCTGCTTCCTTAAAAAAAAAATCTGCAAATAAAGTATTCCTTTAAAACAATGGAATTCAACTGGATCAGGTCTTTAAATCTAATTACCAGTTGCAGGATATTTTGAGGTCAGAGGAACATATTTATACTGCAAGGATATCATCAGCAAAATCCAGAATGTGGAAAACTATATAAAGCAAATGACCTGATTCCTTCAACAACAAAAAATTGCAAAGAAAGAAAAAAACAAAAACACCCGACCAAACAACAGGAGGAAGAGCCTCTACATTAAAGGAGATTTAAGAGACATATTGACAAAATGCCATGTGCAGACTTTGGCCCTTGCTTCAAACAAACCAGGTGTACAAGCATTAATGAGACAACTGGGGAAATTTGGACATGAATATTCTTCGCGAACTTACGGTATTGTGATCAACAGTCATACACACACATCCGCGGGCATTATATGCTGAAGATAATACAGACAAAATGACATGATATCTAGAATCTGCTTCAAAGCAATGCCTGATTGTGTGGACTGGTGGGTGTTGGGGGGATTGGATTATAAATGAAACAAGCTTGGCGGATGAAAGTCCTTGTTAGCATTCTCCCTCTTTCTGTATTTGCTGAAATTTTCCATAACGAAGGTAGAGTGAA
The DNA here is from genome assembly GCA_004023965.1 of Spilogale gracilis. Lineage (NCBI taxonomy): Eukaryota > Metazoa > Chordata > Mammalia > Carnivora > Mephitidae > Spilogale > Spilogale gracilis. The sequence goes on from PITA01013259.1 coordinate 27,652, forward strand.
TGGTAATTGAATGAATGCGCAAGTTAACAAGTGAAGCCTCTGCCATCCCTCCTTCCAGAAGGGACAGCATCTAAGAATGATTCTCCTGCTTCCCAGGGCTTAGTCATCCCAACCCGGAGGGTTTTTTCTTTCCCTGTCCTTGGCCACTCCACCAAGTTCTTGAGGTAGCAAAGCCTTAACATCCGGGGCACCTGGGTGGCTTAATTGGTTAAGCGACTGCCTTCGGCTCAGGTCATGATCCCGGAGACCCGGGATCGAGTCCCACATTGGGCTCCCTGCTCGGCGGGAAGCCTGCTTCTCCCTCTCTCACTCCCCCTGCTTGTTTTCCCTCTCTGGCTGTGTTTCTCTCTGTCAAATAAATAAAAACTTAAAAAAAAAAAAAAGCCTCAACATCCATTTTTCCACTCTCCTAAGTCCCTGAGAACAAGTACCTGGATTGAATCGAATCCCAGCAGCCTTTAAAAGCAATTCATTATATAGTTCATGAAGCAGAATCAAGGCACACTTAAGTATCATCTGGTCCTTAAGTATTTAATATTTTTCTCCATGGGTCTTAAATACATCCCTTGTTTTCAGCCTGGCTCACTTGAATATAGATACTGTGTAATATCCTGGGTGTCATTCATCATATGTGCTATCAACCTGCCTTGAAATTAGGTCAGCATGTACGTTTCAGGGGTGGATTTTTGTTCTTCCTTGTGCTCCTCCTATCCGTGCTGTTAGCCTAGTTAGTCTAAAGGGGCTCTCTCCTTCGGCATAGTTACCCTGCTCTTGTGAATTCTTGGTGCTGAAACCATATGTGTGACCACACTGGGTGCCTTTGGGGGACCCAGCAGCTACTCCCAGAGTCTGCCGTCCCCTTATTTTACAATAACAAGGAGAAAAGCACATGTTTTGGGTCAGGAGAAAAGGTGGTTAATTTTTAAAAGCCACCCCAACTTAAGGATTTTTTTTTTTAATGGAAAGAATGCAGAAGTTCTTGCTTTGAGAGCCCTTTTGATATTTCTTGTTGTGCTGAGAAAGACAAAAAAAAACTTAGCCCCAAATGCAATAAAACCACATAAAAGCATGGAATGAGCAGAGTATAATCATTTCTTTTTAAATCAAAGTAAAGTAGCTAGTTCTCTAGCCTTTAAATTAAGAAGAAAAATGAACTCCCAGGTCCTTTTAGAGACTAATTTTATTTTAAAAGCACCATTCATTGCTTTAATAAAAACATGCATTAGTTTAATACTTTCCATATTCTAATTTAAGAAACGTTCATGGGAAATGTTAAAAATATTCCGCTGTGTTTGAAATGGGGGTAAAGGTTGAAAAAAAAATAGAGATAACTTTTTAAAAGCAGTTTTGCTTCTAATTATATATTTCTCGGTTTTCATTTTTCCTCCTTTCGTGTTCTCCTCACTATAGGCAGTTCATGGTTTTGCTACTAATAAGTGCCTCAAATCCACTCATTATAACATCTTGGGAATTTTATATCTTGACTCACCACTGATACCATCTTTGCTGTGACTGCAAGTCACCGCCATGCTATGTCCTCTAATTCCTGTACATTCTATCAGTGACGTTTGAGCTTCTGGGGCGTGAAGAAACAATGACTCTCACTTACAGCAAAGAGCACCCCATTCTGTTTTTAAAAGGATAAGATGAACCTATAGACGGCTATGTTTGGCAAAGACTTCTCACCACATTTTAAGAATAATGTGATTACAGAAGACCGTGAGGACATACTAAGCCTAAGTCATAGAAAATTTCATCCTGTCACCTTGTTTTCCATTTTCTTTTTTTAAAGATTTTATTTATTCATTTGACAGAGAGAGCACAAGCAGGGGAGCAGCAGAGGGAGAGGGAGAAGCAGGTTCCCTGCTGAGCAGGGCACCCAATGCGGGGCTCGATCCCAGGACCCTGGGATCACATCCTGAGCAGAAGGCAGACACTTAACCAACTGAGCTGCTCAGGCGCTCTGTCTCCTTTTTTGGAAGCTGAGTCTGGGTTGATAGAATAAGGTGATGTTCTTTTTAACTTCAGCAGGCAATTAACATCGGCAATTGTACTGTTCATGGAAAAATGTCAGGCTTGAGATAAGGATATTTTAGAGAAGTTGAAGTAAGGTGACCTGAAGCCCGAGTTATACAGTGGTGGTGCATTAATGCAGGGGGGTTCTCTGGGGGAATATCACACACAGGGCGTGGCCCCTGACTCCCCTGGTGATGCAATGTGAGATGACTATGAACATACAGGAGGCAGTTCGCAGGTCTGCCGGTGACACAAGGACCAGAGGGACACATACAGAAAAGAAGACAACCCAAGAGTTTCAGATAGTGCTGACAGCTCAGAACACTGGTCCAAGGCTAACAGGAAGAACTTTAATGAAGATCAATGTAAATGATTGAAAAATGTACCCGGAACTTGTAACTAGGATGGTAAGATGTGTGGACACAGTAATGACTGTCATAAAAGTAGAAGTTTTTAGTATTCCCTGCCTTTCCTAGAAAGAGGGTTATAGGGGCACCTGGGTGGCTCAGTTGGTTAAGCAACTGCTTTCGGCTCAGGTCATGATCCTGGAGGGCCGGGATCGAGCCCCGCATCAGGCTCCCTGCTTGGCGGGAAGCCTGCTTCTCCCTCTCTCACTCCCCCTGCTTGTCTTCCCCCTCTGGCTGTGTTTCTGTCAAATAAATAAAATCTTAAAAAAAAAAAGAAAGAAAGAAACAAACAAACAAACAAACAAACAAACAAGGTTATAGTCCACCATGCAGGGCTCTCCGTGGGGAACCCCAGAGTCAGTCTGGAGGCAGAGGGAACAAGGAGAAAATGTGGACAAGAGCCTGTATTTCGGTTTCCTTAGGAAAGACAAGGCAAGGGGGGATGGGTTGTTTAGGGTTAGCTAGTTTGAGCAACTCCAATGGGCTCTAGGTAGAGGAGCTCTGTCCCTGCTTGTCTGGTATGTGGTCCTGGGGTGATTAAGACACAGGAATAGGGGCACAGAGGGGGAGAGCCCAAGAGAGGAGGAGGTTGAAGATACGGGCTCTGGATTGGTTGATATTTGAAAGATGAGCTTACGGGCAAACTGACTCTCCAGAAGTTGGCTAGATCTGGAAGGTGTGGTCCCTCCAAGGCAGACAAGCCCCAGGACATCAAAGCATCAGAGATGGAAACAAGAAATGTGATTTTTACGTAAGTAGGATGCAAGGATCTTATGCTTAGGAAAAATGGGGAGATCAGTCTTAATTCATGTGACAAAATCTAGGGTTTGGTTTGGTTTGGGTAATGGTCTAATGAGCCCACAGGGTGATAATTCACTCCTCATGTTGTCATCTGTCATCATCCAGGTCCCTGCTCAAAATTCACCTTCTTGGGGTGCCTGCTGGCTCAGTCAGTTAAGCATATGATTCTCAATTTTGGCTCAGGTCATGATCTCAGAATCACGAGATCAAGCCCCACGTTGGGCTCCACACTCAGTGGGCGTCTGCTTGAGACTCTCTCTCTCCCTCACCTTCTCCCTCTTTCCCTTCTTCCCATAAATAAATAAATCTTACCGCAAAAATGTCACCTCTTCAGAAATTTCATCCCTGACCACTTTGTCCAATACTTCTTCCCATTCCTATCTACTCCTTATGACATCTGACTTTCATGTGCTCCTGGCACTTTTTTATCTGAATGATCTGAGGCATTTACCTGTCTGCTTGGTATAACACCTGTCTCCCTTGCTAGAATGTAAGCTGTTGTTCACTTCTTTCTACCTTGCATCTAAAACATCACTGGTACACAGTAGAGACTCAATAAATGTTGGCCAAGTGAACAAATGCAGAGCTAATATGAAGATAAGTGTAAAGCTCTGTTCTTCTATGTTGGTGGCTGAGATATGGTTCTTGGAGAGGGGCTTGCTTTCAGCAGCAGCCATATGGGGAGGTAAAACCCCCTCCCCATCTGGTAGGTAACATAAAGAGTGCATAGGACCTGGCTTTCTCAACTGTAATAATCTAAAGAAGGCTTGGGTAGAAGGATAGCACTTTTGGGCTTAGCCCCTGACTAGCCCAATTTCATCTGATTGTATCTCTGTCCACTCTTGGCCTGATGGGTATACATGGGGATGAGCCCCTCTGGCTTGCCATAATGCTGGTCCCATCTGAAATGATTACTGCCATGTGTCACCTTGACTAGGCTATAGTTACTCAACCTAGGCTAGGTTAGTCAATTAACTAATGATGTAGGTGTTGCTGTGAAGGCATTTCGTAGATGAAGTCAACATCTCTAATCAGCTGATTTAGAGTAAAGGAGATTACCCTTGATAATCTGGATGGGCCTCATCTAATCAGATGAAGGTCTTGATAAAAATCAGAATTTCCCTAAGAAGAAATTTTATCTCAAGACTGTAGCATCAGCTCCAGCTGGAGAATTTCCAGCCTATTGCCTGCCCTATAATTGTCACACATCTCAGCCCTACAATCACATAAGCTGGTTCCTTGAAAGAAATGTCATAACACACATACATGTTCTGTTTTTTGGAAGAGCCCTGACTGATATGCTGCCCCTGGCTTTTGAGGGGCAAATGCTCCAGGATGCTCTTTTTTTTTGGACCCCGACTTCAGAACAAACTGTCCTTCCGATTCTTGCTTGATTAAATCCTGTGCATTCATGTAGGGTCTCGGCCTGACCACCTGTTTGCAGGGTTGAACAACCTCATTCCCTTGGAAGGAGGGATTGAGCCTGTCTTACCCCCGACCCCAAAATACCTAGCTCCCTGCAGTGCTAGCAAGTGGTAGGTGCTCATAAGTACTCATTGAATGCATACTAGGTTGCAAATTTACCTACACTCTTTCGGTGTACAAAGAAAAGCACCTTCTTTAATTTACTACAACCAAGCTGATCTCCCTGTGAGCACTGCACTCAGCTGCCTGGTAAAAAGGGAAACATTAAATTCTACTTCACCGGTGGCATCCACTTCTCATTTAAATAGTCTCTTTCCCAGGGGAAATTAATATACAAGAAATAACAAATGTTTCTAGGGTCAAGAGCATGATAAAAGTACTTCCCTTTCCTATGACTCAGCAACGTAGATAGACTTTAGTAGCTACTTTGTCTTCCCTGGACATTAGAAACGTGTTTCTAAAGAAATGACCCAAACAAAATTATTTAGAAACCTGCTAACCTTGTATGCTGACTTCAAAAGACACCCTTTAGTTTATATGGTTTTACATTCCCATAAAATTCATATGGTTTTCAGTTATGTTTTCCTAATATGTCAACTACCAAGACATGAAAATTCTGCTTAGGTTCTTTGCTAAACATTTTAAAACATTCTGATTGAATTTTAAGGTTTTCTAGAAAAAGTGCTATAAGCCATTGTGTATTGGCATTGAATAGTCCATTTTAAAAGCACTAAAACTAAAAAAAAAAAAAAATAAATAAATAAATAAATAAAAGCACTAAAACTGAATCTTCCTTTGGGGACTTTTTTTTTTTTTTAAAGATTTTATATATTTATTTGACAGAGAGAAACACAGCTAGAGTGGGAACACAAGCAGGGGGAGTGAGAGAGGGAGAAGCAGGCCTCCTGCCGAGCAGGGAGCCTGATGTAGGGCTCCATCCTGGGTCTCCAGGATCATGACCTGAGCCGAAGGCAGTTGCTTAACCAACTGAGCCACCCAGGCGCCCCCTTTGGGGACTTTTTATAGATTTTACAGACTTTTGATATTTCATAATGACTATATTTGTAAAAAAGTAAGGTATCCTTTAAATTACTTGATTTCTTTGGGATAAATGCTTAGATTTTTCAACTATGTCACTTTGATATTGGCCTCCTCCCTTTTCTTCCTGTCTTCATGGCAAGGGGTAGCTTAGCTCAGGCGCCCTAACAGAATACCAGAGATGGGGGCAGGGGGCCAACTTAACACACATTTACCTTCTCACAGTTCTGGAGGCTCCAAGTTCTCTAGTGAGACCCCTCTTCTGGCTTCTAGACCACCGCCTTCTTGCTGAGTCCTCACATGGTGTGTGTGTGTGGGGACAATCGAGGTAGAGAGAGTTGGTAAACCACTGAAATGTGATTGGCCTCCTCTGGCCTTCTGGATTGACACGCTGGCGCCTATCACTGACCTGGGCAGGCAGCTGTCTCATTTGGTTCTTCTACTGGCCCATGGATGGTCTCGGAAGCTCCCCATCTCTGCAGGCCCCAAGCACCTAGGGACCTCTTGTAAGCATGTCTGGGCCATGGGGAGGTAGGAACCCTCCCTTCCCAGTGCAGCCTCCTCACTCACATGCTTTGCTGAAAGTCAACTCCATCTGAGAGGGGTGCAGGGTGCCAGGCGATGCCTCGCAAAGTGTGCCACTGACATTGGTATTCCCAGGGGTCTCTGTTCTCTCTTCATGTCTCTGTGACGCCAAGCGGGGGAGAAATGCTTCATCTCCAGCCTCCCCTTCCCACACTCCAAAATCCTTCCGGCTGTTATAAGTCCCTCGTGCAGAGAAACGTAATTAAGCGCAGGAGGCCCAACCACTCGGCTGCGGGGGCCCGTTTATGAGGTTAGCCCTTGGCTGGCATCTAGGAACTTAGATTTCTGGCAGGTTCCTACCACGAACTGGTCAGAGTGGCTCACTGGGCCTGAACTCTTCCTACGAATGATACCATATATGCCTAACACCCGATTACCTTCTGGAAGGCTGGGATTTAGATACACGTCAGGCACACAGTACTGTGGAGTCGGCCCCCCATAAACACCCGGGACGCTGAGTCTGTAATGAGGTTCCCCGGTAGACAACTCTTTGCACGTGTTATCACAACGCGTCGTGTAGGGAAGGTGAGCATGTTCTGTGTGACTCCAAGAGACAGAGGACTCGGGACACTTGCGCCTGGCTTCCCTGAGTTGTCCCACGCACCTTTTGCCTTTGCTGGTTTTGCTTGGGATGCTTTCAATGTAACAAATCGCAGTCGTGAGTATGATTATATGCTGAGCCTGTGGGTCCTCCTGTGAATCATTGAACCCGAGGGTGACCTTGGGGACACCCCCTTACGTGCAGCCCTACCTCACCTGGTCGAGGGACCGTGCTGACCTCGTGACCCACTGCCCGACTCAGCCCCTCTCTCCAGACTCACAAACACAGGCGGCTCCTTCTGTCTGGAGCAACACTCCCTCATGTAGCTCAAGCCGCGGCTCTGACACCATGCATCAGGACAGCTTTCCTTGACCACCGCAAATGCAAGATTGCACCTGCCCCATCCTTCCCTGTGCCTTCACCCCGCTTGTTTCTCTTGTTGCATTTCTACTGATATGTTTCTATTTACCAGTTTCTGGACTGTCTACCCCCAGCGGCCTGCACCAGAACGAAATGTCCATAAAGCAGTAATGTTTTATTTCCTTCTTATTTTGAGCAAACCATCCCGGAAGGATGACTGCATCAGATAATATGATGTCTGGAACTTGCTTTAAACTTTATTAATTAAAAAAAATTATGCTGCCATGCCCAAGAGCACCAGGAACTCCCTGGAGAAGCTACTGAATGCAAAACGTATGTTTGCTTTGATGCGAAGATTACCTGATAAAGACAGCTTACCATGCGATAACGCTACTGGTATTATATTTATATGTCTTTTCTAAATTTACCATGAAAAACTTCAAACAAAAGTATTAAAGATAGTAGACTAAATTTCTATAATACGAAACGTAGAGTAAGTTAGCAGCAAGATCTTGTCAGCCTTGGTCCCTCTTTTCCTGCTTCACCGTAATATTTTTCAAGCATATTTCCGATTTCATGCCATCTTACTCTTCCATACTTCATCATGTGTCTCTAAAAATGATGGACATTTTCTTACATCACTACAGGCCATTTATCACACCTACCAAAATTAACAATAATTCTTGGAATCGTAATACCCGGACCATAATAAAAATTCCCTGGTTGTCTTAAAAAGTCTCTCCACATTTGTTCTTTTGGAATCTAAATCCATACAAACTCCACATATGTCCTTTTGTTCTGTCTCTTGAGTCTCTGCTTATCTAAAACAGTCCCCTTTCATTTTTTGGTCATGCCATTTGTTGCATAATATGGTATTTTTTAAACTAAAATGTTTATTTCTGAAGCTTAGAAGAAATGGGGGACAAACGTGGCATTTCATGTATGGTCGAAATATGGTTTTGTTAAAAACATGAGAAATGCAGAATTCAGGAGAAAGGATCTCACTGATTTCTTGCTCCGAGCTTGCTGTGTGGGACCTCGACCAATTACCGTGTGCTTTCTGCTTCTCTAAAGAGAATATTGATCTTAATTTATGTCCTTTATTAGGTACTGTGCTGGTTTCTGTCTCCGGGACGTTTAGTTTAGTGCCTGGTGCATAGGAGGCTCTCTGGAGATAGTTGAGAAAGCAGACAATTTCATCGAATGATACTCTGAGACGTGACAGCTGTGCTTTGTCTTCACGTTCAGTGCGATTGTGAGAACTCAGTCATCAGGTGTGGTGAAGCGGGCTGCAGCAGCTGTGTTTCCCTCCCTAGTTTGCTGCTTTGGCGGTGGGCTGCTGGGCCAATTCTAATCTCTCTTGGTTCCTTATCTGCAATGCTTAAAAATAATAAAATTTAAAGTACATCCATCTTTGTTGTGAATTTTTTCCTGACACCCCATTTTGTACAATATGGTTTGGAAAAGGCTATCCTTGATGTCGGGTGACTTTACTCTTAAAAGAAGTGATTGAAGGGTGCCTGGGTGGCTCAGTCATTAAGGGACTGCCTTCGGCTCAGGTCATGATCCCGGAGTCCCAGGATCGAGCCCCACATCGGGCTTCCTGCTCAGCCAAGAGATTGCTTGTCCCTCTCTCACTCCCCCTGCTTGTGTGTCCTCTCTAGCTGTGTTTCTCTCTGTCACATAAATAAAATCTTAAAAAAAAAAAAAAAGAGGCGATTGGGTCAGAAACTTGCATTTTGTTCATGCATCATTTTCCTATTTGAACCCCCTCTACCCTTTCAGCGCTTAGCAAAAAAAAAAAAAATTTTTTTTTAAAGATGCAGCATGTCTCAGGTGTGAAAAGAGGAAACAGTAACAGAGTTGGAACATGCCGAGCACATTAATTTTGTCTCTCTGACAAGAAATAGCACAAATCAGCTCTGGTTAGCTCTTTTTACAATAGGCTTGGTGACTCAGGTATCACAAGGACAGGATCCAGTTGGCCTTAGACACAGACCCAGGGCTGGTGAGCAGTAGAGAACTCAGAAACTCCTGTTCTAGATTGAATTGTACCCCCCGAAAGATTTGTTGAGCATCTGACTCCTGGAGCCTGTGAACAGGACTTTATTTGGAAATAGGGTCTTTGCAGATGTAATCAAGCTAATAAGCTGAGGTCATACTGGAGTAGTGTGGGCCCCATCTAATACGGCAAATGTTGTTATAGGAAAAGGAGGAGGAGAGATGAACGGATGTAGAGGGAAGAAGACAGTGTGAAGAGGGAGGTAGAGACTGGAGTGATGTCTTCACGAACCAAATGCAGCAAGGTTGCGGATAAACCCTGGAAATGAAGAAAAAGGCAAGGAACAGATTCTCTGTGGATCCTTCGGTGACTCTCTGTCCAGCTTCCAGCCTCCAGAATTGCGACACAGTAAGTTTCTGTCGTTTTAAGCCATCCCGGTCTAAGACGCTTCGTTATGGCAGCTCTGGGAGATGAATACACATTTCCTCCTCTTGCCTCTGCTTCCCTCTGAATATCTATGTCTGTCTTCTCTCACCCTGCAAACTAAAGCTTTCTGCTTTCTAGTTCACATGGTGGCAAACAGTTGTCAGCAAGTTTCCAAATTTATGATACAGCCATAGAGATAGACTACGTAGTTCCTCTTCCCTGCGATTCCACATTCTCAGGGAAGGGACTCAGGGTCCTCTTGGATTGAGTTCCTGTCTCAGGCCCATCAAGTGCAGGCTCCCAGCTGTGGAGGAGGTGGGGTCTGATGATCAAACACTCCAACTGTCTGCTAGACCCCCGGGTTCAACTGAGGACAGGTGGGAGGCCACATGCCACGAGGGTGTCCCCAGGAGCCCAGTCTGTGAAGTGTGACAAACCCAAGGAGGCACAGATGGCTGACCAGGTCAGGCATCACTTCCCACTTTCCAGCAGAATCTTCTCTTTGGGCCCTCCCCCACTTTTTTTTTTTTTTTTTTAAGAGAAGTATGTTTTGCTTACATAAATGCTTTAGTTGTATGATTTTATTTAATCCTCCACAAAGCCATGTAAGAAAGCAATTTTCATCTCCACAAATGCAGAAACAAAGGCTATGAGAAATGAAGTTAGATGTTTAGCGTTATACTGTCAGTATGGAACTGTGCCAAGATAATGCATAAATATACGAGAATTCTTGTAAATGATGGGAAGTTGGACAGCATCAGTTCTGTGGTCTATGAAAAAACTCCACAAGTTCTGGAAGTGTTGATTCATAATCTAGAAACAATATTTACTTTTATGTAGTGTCTTTTTAATAAATACCTTTAAGTATTCCTCATATATTCATATCCATCAGACTTTTATACATTATCCTAAGGTTTTTAAATAGAATGCAAAACATATATTTGTTTATTTTAAAAGATTTTATTTATTTATTTGACACACACACACACACACACAGAGATCACAGGGAGGCAGAGAGGCAGGCAGAGAGAGGGGGGAAGCAGACTCCCAGCTGAGCAGAGAGCCCTATGTGGGGCTCGATCCCAGGACCCTGAGATCATGACCTGAGCTGAAGGCAGAGGCTTAACCCTCTGAGCCACCCAGGCGCCCCTGAAAACACATTTTTAAAAAGATAAAATAATATTAATGTTCTGATCACCCATAAGTAGGGGTTTTAATGGATAGATATTTCAAATATTTCTACTACTCTTTCTTTTAAAGATCAGAATTTCAAGTTACAGTACATTTGAGTGTGCCTACTTGAGAGATCTCTCAAATCTTACCACTTCTATCAAGGCATGGAACTTTCTGCCTATTTTTTCTCCAGGAAGGATTATTTGGTTGAGGCTAGGTTTTGGATTTCATTTTCTTCTGTTTTTCTACCACCTATTTTGTGATTTCCATGTTGTTCCCATGTCCTCCTTTTGGGCTGTTTTCTCAGATTTCTTTAAGACATACAGTATCGTGTGTATGGGCCCCTCTTCTGTGTTTTGGTGACTTGATCCCTCTATGCTCCAAAAACTGGACCCCAAATATTCTGCGTTAGGGGAAAAATTAGTTGAGGGACACAAAAGATAAAGGCTATTGTCTTCATTAACCAACAAAGTGGTGATGAGATCAAGGGGTCAAGCAAAATGCCCGTTTAGTTACTGAAACTCACCCACCTGTCTTAAGGGTCCTCATCACTAGACTTCTGCTGTCTTTGTACCCAGCATGACCCCCTGCAAAGGCAGAGCAAGTGAACAAAATGACAACTGCGTAAGTTCTATGGTGGGATTTTGCCACTGTGGCGTTGAGGAAAGGCTAGGAAGGGATTTCTGCAGGTCATACCCCTCCCCCCCCACCTGATACTTCTCAAGTCATCTCAATCCACTTGGTGTTCACTAGCCTTTGAATAATATGCCCAAGGAGCTAAAGCCAAGTGAGAGATCATTCAGGGACCCTGCAGTGTCCCTAGAAGACAGAGTCTCTTTACCAGGCAGGACTGGACACTGAGGGGTCTAGGGTGTCTCAGTCTCTGTCACAGAATGGGGTGAGAAGTTATATGAACACAAACACTAAAGGAAATCTCATTTACTCCCTGAAGCAGTGTTATGAGCTGGATTGTGTCCCACTAAAATTCATATGGTAAAGTCCTACACCCCCGTACCTCAGAATGCAACTACTTAGAGTTTTTAAAGAGGTGATTGAGTTTAAATGAGGTCATTAGGGTGGGCCCTAATCAGATGATACCAGTGTCCTCAGAACAAGAGGAGATTTGGACACAGACATGCACAGAGGTAAGATGACATGAAAGAAGGAATAAAATGGCCATCTACAAAATAAGGAGAGACACTCTGCCAACAACTTGAGCCTGAGGACTTCTAGCCTCCAGACGGTGAGAAAATTCATTTCTGTTGTGTAGGCCCCCCTCAGTCTGTGGTACTTTGTTACATTAGCCTGAGTAAGCTCCCACACAAAGGTCTCACATTGGAGGACACTTAAGTTAGCATCAGTTAGAAATAAACAAACATTGCAATATGGGGATTACAAAATTGGCTCTCTGTCACAACATCTATTCTTCCTTCCATATGGCATGGATACTACTTACTGTGGACGACTCAGTAGCAGGAAAATCAGAGAAACCCATTCTTCACTTTCCTGACTACAAGCCCTGGGAGCCCCCAGCCCATCCTCAGACATCTAGTTTCACTCACTATCTTGGGGAGCGCCCCTGATCCTTGGTGTCAAATGTCACCTAGATGCTTTTAACTTGAAAGTCGGCTCAGGCTGCCATGACAAAGTGCCACAGACCAGATGGTTTCAACAGCAGCCATTTATTTCTCACCATTCTAGAGGCTAGAAGTCCAAGGCCAAGATTCTGCCTGATCTGTTTCCTGTTGGGGGCTCTCTGCCTGGTTTGTAGATGACCATCTTCATGCTGTGTCCTCACATGGCTATTTCTTGGTTCCTGGTTATGGAGAGAGGGAGGTGTCTCTCTCTTCCTCTTCTTATGAAAGCATAAATGCTATCTTGGTGACTTTCCTCATAACCTTATCCAGACTAATCACCTCCCTAATCTGACACCTCACCCCCAGTTACTGTCACACTGGGGATTAAGGTTTCAAAATATGAGTTTGGGGAAGATATAAACATTCAGTCCATAACAACTTCTAAATTTTTAACTCTAGACTGGGCCTCTCCCCTGAGGCTATATGTCTAGCTGTCTCTTGGGGTCTCCTTTTAGATACTGAATAGACAACCCAAACTCAACATAGTCAACACAGAACCCATATGTACCCCAAACCTCCTTTCCCTAGTTGTCCCCAACTCAATAAAGAGCAACTCCACACTTCCATTTGCCAAACCACCTGGAGTTGTCCTTGACCCCACCCACACCAGACCAGGTCCCTCACACCCTCATCTGGTCTGTCAGTGAATCCTCTTGGCCCTGCCAGACTCTGACCACCTCCCACCACCTCCATTATTACCCCTTGGTCCACACCACCTTCATCTCTTCCCTATGCTCTTGCTTCCATCCCTTTGTCAGCTCTTAATACAACAACCAGAGAGATCCTGCTATACTGAGTCAGGTGGTGTCCCTTCTCTGCTTAAATCCTCCAATCACTGCCCATCTCATCCTGAGTCAAAGCCAGGGTCCTGTCATCCCCTTGTGTTCCTCTTCTTCACCTCTGTATCCCCACGCTCTGTGAGTCCCCCTGGTCCCTTCTGCCCCAGCCACACCAGCCTCCCAGCTATTCCTCAGACACACTAGGTACTTTCTGTGGCTCAAAGATTTTATTTATTTATTTGATAGAGAGAGATCACAAGTTGGCAGAGGAGCAGGAGGAAGCAGGCTCCCTGCCAAGCAGAGAGCCTGAGATCATGACCTGAGCTGAAGGCAGAGGCTTTAACTTATCACTGAGCCACTCAGGTACCCAAAATATAAGCTTCTTGTGATGAAGAATTTTTATCTACTTTAATCTCTATTCCCAGTGTTTAAAACAATAGCTGACATGGAGTAGGTATTCAATAAATACTCAGTGAATAACTAAGTCATATCTTTCTGTCTCTAGTTCTCCTTCGAGATGGAAAGGTGAGGAGATGATGGATGTGGTAAGTACAAAAATGAACCCCTCACCCCACAGAGATGTCCACATCCTGATCTCTAGGATCTATGATTATGTTGAATCACATGGTAAAAGGGACTTCGTAGATGTGATTAATTTAAGGATCTTGAGATCAACTGATTATCCTGGATTATCCAAGTGGGCCAGTGTAATCACAAGGTCCTTGTAAAAGGGAGGCAGGGGTCCCAGTGAGAGAAGGAGGTATGACCAAGGAAGTGTGATGTTGGGTGGTGTGCCAAGGGGCAGAGGCATCCTCCTAAGGCCATAAAAGGCAGGAAACAGTTCTTCCCTAGAGCTTTCTGAGAGGGTAAGCCTTGCTGATCCCTCCCTACCACCAAGTTTATTGAGCTCTACATGGCGAATAAAAATTATGTGTTTAAGGTGAACAACTTGATGATTCAATACCTGTGCTCATTATGAAATGATGAACACAATCAAGTTAATAAATGCATCTGTCACCTCACATAGTTACTTTCTCCTGTGTGTGGGGAGAATTTGTCTTAGCAAATTACAAGTATACAATCCACTATTGTTAACTATAGTCACCTTGCTGGACATTAGATCCCCAGAATTAGATTCATCTTATAACTAATAATTTGTACCCTATACCCAGGAGTGGGATTGCTGGGTGATACAGTAGTTCTATTTTTAATTTTTTGAGAAACAGGAGACTGTTTTCTGTAGTGGCTATGCCTAGACATTTCCACCAGCTGTAAACAAGGGTTCCCTTTTCTCCACATACTCATCAACATCTGTTAACTCTTGTTTTGGGTTTTTGTTTTTTTGTAGGTGATGGAGGGACAGAGGGAGAGAGAGAATCTTAAGCAAGCTTCACGTTCAGCACAGAGCCCGACATGGGGCTCGATCGCACAGCCCTGAGATCATGACCTGAAATGAAATCGAGTCGGACGCTTAACCAACTGAACCACCCAGGCACCCAACTCTTGTTTTCTTTGATAAGAGCTTTTTCAATAGGTAGGAGGTGACACATCACTGTGGTTGGGGTTTGTATTTCCCTGATAATTAGTGATGTTGAGCACCTGTTCATATACTTCCTGGCTGTTTGCATGTCTTCTTTGGAAAAATCTCTATTCAGGTATCTGCCCAACTCTTAATTGGGTTATCTGGGTTTTTTGCTATTCAGTTGTATGAGTTCCTTATATTTTTTGGATAGTAACCCCTTATTGAATATAGCAGGTCTCCTGACACATGGTCCCACATGTGGATTCCCTGAGTCCCCTCACAGACCACTTTTGTTCCCTAAAATCTCCCCTTTTTTTCTCACTTCTGTCAACCCTCTCTTCTGACCCCCTCCTCCCATACACCTGCCCCTCTACCCAGGTCTTGCCAACCCTCTCAGTGAAAATGATGACACCCCAGGTCCCTATAACCTTCCTTGTCTCTTGCACATATTGAAGTCTCAGACATCAACCCATGGTTTTTCTCTTTGGCACAATGACAGAGACCCCAAGTCCAAGGAGTGGGTTTGGGCCTAGTGTATTTTGACCTTCCCTAAGAGGAAGAAGGGCAAACTTGCTCCTGAGAATGTGGTGTTGGGGAAAACTTGGGAAATGCACCAAGAGCTTTTCCTGGGCTGGGGCCCCCTGGCAGACAGCCCGATATGCAATGTGCTCTGTCATGTTTGAGGAATAAATAAATGGTGGAAATTTGTTTGCAATATTCATATTTTCAAATGCTGAAGCCCCAATTATGTTTAATGTTCTGTAGCAGCAAGAGAGAGGGAGGGAGTGCCTCCAAATGAAATGAGAAAAGAGAAAGGATTTTCTCAAAGCTAAAAAAGAAAGAGGAGCTTGTGGTCCCACAGGCAAGAGGAACCCTGCCTCACCTGTGGTCCCCGGCTTTGCCTATAGTGCTTCTGTCTTTCACCAGAACTGTGGCCCAGGCCAGAAATGTGGCCTCTAGAGGGTCTCCCTAACACCTTGATGCTACCTTACCTGCTGGAACTCTATTATCCTGCAAGAGGTATGGAGGAGGGAGTGAGGTAAGCATACACACATGCCCCCCCATCCCCTATGGAGAGTTTCTTCCTGCCTGGTGGGATGAAGTTTGGAATAAAATTGATTTTGATGATATTTTTTGCATGCCTGAATTTGGAAACAAATATAGAATTGTTTCTACTGCAGAAAAAAATCAAAGTCTGTTCATTCTACCATGGAAAAAAATCAAAGTCACAAGTTAATT
Organism: Spilogale gracilis; assembly: GCA_004023965.1. Classification (NCBI taxonomy): domain Eukaryota; kingdom Metazoa; phylum Chordata; class Mammalia; order Carnivora; family Mephitidae; genus Spilogale; species Spilogale gracilis. The sequence continues at coordinate 43,603 of PITA01013259.1, forward strand.
ACAGTGTGGGTCTGTTTTGAGGGCTGATTTGTGAGAAATGAAAAAAGATGTGGGAGTGATCAGCATCAAATGACATTAATATGGTCAATGAGATCATTTTGAGGCACTAGACTGTGGAAAGTTACGTGAATGACTAGAACACAAACCCTGGAATGGTAGAATTCTTGAGAAAATGAAAGGACTCTCCTTGGAAATGCTTAAAAATCAGAAATTGATATCCTCTCTCCTTCAAGAAGCATGCAGGATTGACTAGATTCCATTAGAAAGTCCATTTTAGGTCTTCTAATTTCCACCAAAAGAAACCAAACTAAATTAAGGAGATAGACACACATAAAGTTCTCAAGTCAGAAAAGGCTTTAGGGAAACAGTAAAGCACAAATTAGATATTTTGTCCCTTAAGGTTGCAGAAAATATGCTGAGAGTGTGAAGGTTGCATATGGGGAAAGTATAGTCTCAAATTGTGGATAATTAGTTCAGTTCGGAGAAGCTTAATGCCAAGAAAATGCGAGAAGTAGGAAACGGTAGTTTAAGGATGGCTACTGATGGTAAAATTGCACATCAGTACTCATAAAAGAGAAACGTAGGGATATTGGTAGAAAGATGTCTATCATTGTAAGATCATTTTGAGTCAGACATCCTAATTCTTCTGTTCTTCCATCTGTCATCCTTAGCATATGCTTTGCATATTGTGGGCATCTAATGGATATAGGAATGAATGAGTGATGGTGTATCAGGAGCACTCGGGAATGTAAGCTGTGTGAGTCCCTTTTGTCAAGGGTGGACTTCTACTTCTCTGTTTGTCCATCTGTCTACCCACCTCCTTGCTCCTCCCAGGGGAATCACTAACTTAATGGGTTGTATGGAGAGCAGGTAGGACCACGTACTCTGAGAAGTTGTATTTCTTCCATGTGGCTGATGGACCACAAAGGATATGAGTAAACAATCATAGGGGAGGAATAATGAAACGATGTTAAATGTAGGAAAAGACAAGCTCACAAGTAAGCAGAAAGACAAGCAAATGGACATACACTGCCTAACCTATCAGATGGGCAACAAAGTTAAATGTGGGACACCGCTCCCTCCCTCACCCTCTCTGGTAAAGTCAGGGGAAAGAGGAACTCTCATACATCGCTGGTCTAAGTGTAAATTGCAACGACCCTCTGGAGTGCAATTTTACAATGTTCATCAATATTATAAACGCACAACCTTCTTTTTTTTTTTTTTTTTTTTAAACGCACAACCTTCTGATCCAACAGTTCTGCTCCTCGGAAATTCTCCTGTAAAGATGTATTCATGCTTGTGCAAAATGGCACAGACAAGGTTACTCACGGGAGCAATGGCTCTAATGCAGGATAGGAAACAAATGCCTGTCAGTAAGTCATTTTAAAAATCATTTCTGGGCGCCTGGGTGGCTCAGTGGGTTAAAGCCTCTGCTTTCAGCTCAGGTCATGATCTCAGGGTCCTGGGATCGAGGCCCGCATCGGGCTCTCTGCTCAGCGGGGAGCCTGCTTCCTCCTCTCTCTCTGCCTGCCTCTCTGCCTGCCTCTCTGCCTACTTGTGATCTCTCTCTCTCTGTCAAATAAATAAATAAAATCTTTTAAAAAAAATTATTTCTGGTGAAGGGCACCTGGGTGGGTCAGTCAGTCAAGGTAACTGGTTTCGGCTCAGGTCATGATCCCAGAGTCCTGAGATTAAGCCCCACATCAGGCTCTCTGTTCCATGGAGAGTCTGCTTCTCTCTCTTTCTCTGCTGCTCTACACACCCCAACCCCCACCCTGCTCCTGCTCTCTTTCTGTCTCTCAAATAGATAAAATAAAATCTTTTTTTTAAGATTTTTTATTTATTCGACAGAGAGAAACACAGCCAGAGAGGGAACATAAGCAGGGGGAGTGAGTGAGGGAGAAGCAGGCTTCCTGCAGAGCAGGGAGCCCGATGTGGGGCTTGATCCCGGGTCTCCAAGACCATGACCTGAGCCAAAGGCAGTCGCTCAACCAACTGAGCCACCCTGGTGCCCTTCTAATGCATATTTTTTAAAAAATATTTTATTTATTTATTTGACAGAGAGAAACACAGCGAGAGAGGGAACACAGCAGGGGGAGTGAGAGAGGGAGAAGCAGGCTTCCCCGCCGAGCAGGGAGCCCGATATGGGACTCGATCCCAGGTCTCCGGGATCATGACCTGAGCCGAAGGCAGTCGCCCAACCAACTGAGCCACCCAGGCGCCCCTAAAATAAAATATTTTAAAAAATAAATAAAAATAATTTCTGGTCCATCCATATAATGGAATACCAGATATAAAAAAAATGAGGAAGCTCTCAAGATTTTCCCAGAAAAAAAATTACATCAAGTTCTACATTTTCTATTTTTTTTAAGGAGAAAGAAAAACGAACATAATCGAATTGGTCTGAATTCCCTAGAAGATATAGAAGAAACCGTTAGCGGTGGTGCCTCTCTGGCGGTGGGATGAGAATTGAGCAATGAGGGTCAGGGCAAGAGGAAGCTTGAAATACCTCTTGAAATAGAATTTGACTTGGAACCATGTAATGTGTTCTTTTTTGAAAAATTACAATAGGACAATGACATCACACTCAGTCGGCCTTGCTGGAGATTCTTGTATCATGGGGTGACCTGGAGGAGGAGAGATCCCACCATTTGGATTTAGGTTCTAAAGTAAGTCTGCTCCAACCTGGATCTCCCTGAGCTCAGGATAGTTTCAAGATCAATGGTTCTCAACCAGACTACGCATTAGACTTTCCTGAGGAGCTTTAAAAAAATTCTGCTCCCACACTCTGGGAGGAATAAGAAGTGTCAGTGTTTTTTTTTTTTTAAGCTTCCCCCCACAGGTAATTCCAATATGGATACCAGTTTGAGAACCAGTGGCCTACATCAGCTATAACTTCCTCATTTCACACACTTATTTCCTGGGTCTCTCTGTCCCTCTGGGATTTTACAGGTACTAGGGGTGACCAGCGGGGAGTACACAGGCATTTCTAACTCCCTTTCCTGAGACATCTGTTGCTAGGAATTGTGGAAAACAAACAAAAACCAGACCCCAAAGCCATCTGCTAGAATTTGAGAATCCTCCAGTTAGAATCAGCTTGACAAATCAAAGGTTACTACTAGGCTCATATGCTCCATGAATTTAGAAATTCCTTATTAAGAAATTTGTATTAAAAAATATGTATTAGAGGGGCACCTGGGTGGCTCAATTGGTTGGGCGATTGCCTTCGGCTCAGGTCATGATCCCGGAGATCCAGGATCGAGCCCCACATCGAGCTCCCTGCTCGGCAGGAAGCCTGCTTCTCCTTCACTCCCACATGTTCTTTATCCATTCATCTGTGGATGAACATCTGAGCTCTTTTCATAGGCTATTGTGGACATTGCTGCTAGAAACATTGGGGTGCAGATTACTTCAGATTACTACATTTGTATCTTTGGGTTAAATACCCAGTAGTGCAATTGCTGGGTCGCAAAGTAGCTCTATTTTCAAATTTGAGGAACCTCCATAGTGTTTTCCAGAGTGGTTGCACCAGCTTGCATTCCCACCAACAGCGTAGGAGGGTTCCCCTTTTTCTGCATCCTTGCCAACATCTGTCATTCCCTGACTTGTTGATTTTAGCCATTCTGACTGGTGTGAGGTGATATCTCATTGTGGTTTTGATTTGGGTTTCCCTGATGCCGAGTGATGTTGAGCACTTTTTCATGTGTCTTTTGGCCTTTTGGATGTCTTCTTTGCAGAAATGTCTGTTCTGTCTTCTGTCCATTTCTTGATTTGATTATTTGTTCCTTGGGTGAGTTTGATAAGTCCTTTATAGATCTTGGATTCTAGTCCTTTATCTGATAGGTCATTTGTAGATATCTTCTCTCGTTCTGTTGGTTGTCTTTTGGTTTTGTTGACTGTTTCTTTTGCTGTGCAAAAGCTTTTTATCCTGATGAAGTTCCAATAGTTCATTTTTGCCCTTGCTTCCCTTGCCTTTGGCAATGTGTCTAGGAAGAAGCTGCTGCAGCTAAGGTTGAAGAGGTTGCTGCCTGTGTTCTCCTCAAGGATTTTTTATTCCCATCTCACATTGAAGTCTTTCATCCATTTTGAGTCTATTTTTGTGTGTGGTGTAAGGAAATGGTCCAATTTCATTCTTTTGCATGTGGCTGTCCAATTTTCCCAACACCATTTGTTGAAGAGACTTTTTTCCATTGGACAGTCTTTCCTGTTTTGCTGAAGATTAGTTGACCATAGAGTTGAGGGTCCATTTCTGAGTTCTCTATTCTGTTCCATTGATCTATGTGCCTGTTTTTGTGCCAGTACCGTACTGTCCTGATGATTACAGCTTTGTAATAGAGCCTGAAGTCCCAAATTGTGATGCCATGAGCATTGGTTTTCAAGATTTTTCTGGCTATTTGGGGTCTTTTATGGCTCTACATAAATTTTAGGATTATTTGTTTCATTTCTGTGGAAAAAAATTGATGGTATTTTGGGGTGCCTGCGTGGCTCAGTCATTAAGCATCTGCCTTTGGCTCAGGTAGTGATCCTGGAGTCCCAGGATTGAGCCCTGCATCGGGCTCCCTGCTTGGTGGGAAGCCTGCTTCTCCCTCTCTTAGTCCCCCTGCTTGTGTTCCCTCTCTAGCTGTGTTTCTCTCTGTCAAGTAAATAAATAAAATCTTTAAAAATTTTTGATGGTATTTTGACAGGGATTGCATTAAATGTGTAGATTGCTCTAGGTATCATAGACATTTTCATAATATTTGTTCTTCCAATCCATGAGCATGGAAGATTTTTCCATTTCTTTGTGTCTTCCCCAATTTCTTTCATGAGTATTCTATAGTTTTCTGAGTACAGATCCTTTACCTCTTTGGTTAGGTTTATTCCTAGGTCATTCCAAATGTTATGGTTTGGGCTGCAGTTGTAAATGGGATCAACTCCTTAATTTCTCTTTCTTCTGTCTCATTATTGTTTTATAGAAATGCAACTGATTTCTGTGATTGATTTTGTATCCTGACACTTTGCTGAATTCTTATAGGAGTTCTAGAAGTTTTGGGGTGAAGTCTTTTGGGCTTTCCACTTAAAGTATCATCTCATCTGCAAAGATTGAGAATTTGACTTCTTCTTTGATGAAAGCTCTCAGTTTTTCCCCATTGAGAATGATATTCACTGTGGGCTTTTCATAAATGGCTTTTATGATATTGAGGTATGTACCCTGTATCTCTATACTGTGAAGAGTTTTAATCAAGAAAGGATGCTGTATTTTGTCAAAAGCTTTTTCGGCATCTATTGAGAGTATCATATATTTCCTGTTCTTACTTTTATTAATGTATTGTATCACATTGGTTGATTTTCAGATGTTGATCCAGCCTTGCAGCCCAGGAATAAATCCCATTTGGTCGTAGTGATTAATTCTTTTAATGTACTGTTGGATTCTACTAGGTAGTACTTTGGTGAAATTTTTGCATCCATGTTCATCATGTTGGTCTGTAATTCTCCTTTTTGGTGGGGTCTTTGTCTGGTTTGGGAATCAAGGTAATGCTGGCCTATTAAATGAGTTTGGAAGTTTTCCTTCCATTTCTATTTTTTGGAGCAGTTTCAGAAGAATAGGTATTACTTCTTCTTTAAATGTTAGGTAGAATTTCCCTGGGAAGCCATCTGGCCCTAGGCTGTTGTTTGTTGGGAGATTTTTGATTACTGCTTCAATTTCCTTGCTGCTTATGGGTCTGTTCAGGTTTTCTATTTCTTCCTGGTTCAGTTTTTGTAGTTTATATGTCTCTAGGAATGCATCCATTTCTTCCAGATTGTCTAATTTGTTGGCACAGTTGCTCATAATATGTTCTTATAATTATTTGTATTTCTTCAATGTTGGTTTTGATCTCTCCTCTTTCATTCATAACTTTATTTATTTGGGTCATTTTTCTTCTTGAGAAGTCTGGCCAGGGGTTTACCAGTCTTATTAATTCTTTCAACAAACCAACTCCTAGTTTTGTTGATCTGTTCTAATGTTCTTTTTCTATTTCATTGGTTTCTGCTCTGCTTTTTATTATTTCTCTTTTCCTGCTGGGTTTAGGCTTTGTTTGCTGTTCTTTCTCCAGCTCCTTTAGGTGTTTGGTTAGGTTGTATATTTGAGACCTTTCTCATTTCTTGAGAAAGGCTTGTAGTGTTATATATTTCCCTCTTAGGACTGCCTTTGCTGTGTCCCAAAGATTTTGAATTGTTGTGTTTTCATTGTCATTTGTTTCCATGAATTCTTTAAAATTCTTCTTTAATTTCCTGGTTGACCCATTCATTCTTCAGTAGGATGCTTTTTAGCCTCCATGTATTTGAGTTCTTTCTAACTTTCCTCTTGTGATTGAGTTTGAGTTTCAAAACATTGTGGTCTGAAAATATGCAGGGAATGATCCCAATCCTTTGGAACTTGTTGAGACCTGATTTGTGACTCAATGTGATCTCTTCTGGAGAATGTTCCATGGGCGCTAGAGAAGAAGGTGTATTCTTTTGCTTTAGGAGAGAATGTTCTGAACATATCTGTAAAGTCCATCTGGTCCAGTGTGTCATTTAAAGCCTTTATTTCCTTGTTGATCTTTTGCTTAGATATCTGTCCACTTCAGTGAGGGAGATATTCAAGCCCCCTACTATTATTGTATTATTGTCAAAGTGTTTCTTTGATTTTGTTATTAATGGGCTTATAAAATTGGGTGCTCCCATGTTAGGGGCATAAATATTTATGATTGTTAGATCTTCTTTTTGGATAGACCCTTTAAGTATGATACAGTGTCCTTCCTCATCTCTTATGACAGTCTTTGGTTTAAAATCTAATTTGTCTGATATAAGGATTGCCACCCCAGCTTTCTTTTGCTGTCCATTAGAATGGTAAATTGTTTTCCACCCCCTCACTTTAAACCTGGTGGTGTCTTTGGATTGAAAATGAGTCTCTTGCAGATAGCATATTGATGGGTCTTGTCTTTTTATCTAATATTATACCGTGTGTCTTTTGATGGGGGCATTTAGTCCATCTACATTCAGGGTAACTATTGAAAGATATGGATTTAGTGCCATTGTATTGCCTATAAGGTGACTATTACTGTATATGTCTCTGTTCCTTTCTGGTCTATGTTACTCTGGGGCTCTATCTTTGCTTAGAGGACCCCCTTTCAATATTTCTTGTAGGGGTGGTTTGGTGATTGGAAATTCTTTTAGTTTCTGTTTGTCCTGGGAGCTTTTTACCTCTCCTGTTTTCAGTGACAGCCTAGCTGGATATAGTATTCTTGGTTGCATATTTTTCTCATTAAGTACCCTGAATATATCATGCCAGTCTTTTCTGGCCTGCCAGGTCTCTGTAGATAGATCTGGCTGCTAATCTAATATTTCTACTGTTGTAGGTTACAGATCTGAGCTGCTTTCAGGATTTTCTCTTTGTCTCTGAGATTTGTAAGTTTTACTGTTAGATGTTGGGATGTTGATCTATTTTTTTTAAGATTTTATTTATTTATTTGACAGAGAGAGATCACAACTAGGCAGAAAGGCAGGCAGAGAGAGAGAGAGAGAGAGGAGGAAGCAGGCTCCCTGCTGAGCAAAGAGCCCAACGCGGGCCTCAATCCCAGTACCCTGGGATCATGACCTGAGCCAAAGGCAGAGGCTTTAACCCACTGAGCCACCCAGGCACCCGGGGTGTTGATCTATTTTTTATTGATTTTGAGGGGCATTCTCTGTGCCTCTATTCTTTTCTTTGTAAAGATTTTATTTATTTGAGTGAGAGCACCAGCAGGGGGAGGGGTAGAAGGAAAGGGAGAAGCAGGTTTCCCACTGAGCAGGAAGCCAATCCAACCCATAGGCTTGATCCTATGACTCATGAGATCTTGACCTAAGCCGAAATCAAGAGTCAGCTGGCAACTCAACCAACTGAGCCACCCAGGGGTCCCTAGTATTTTATTCTTTATAACAGCTTTATTGAATTAAAATTCTTATACCATACAATTCACCCATTTTTTAAAAAAGATTTATTTTTAATAAACTGAGCCAACCAGGCACCCCCAATTCTTTCATTTACAGTGTACAATGCAATGGCTGTTAATATATTCACAGAGTTCCACAATCAACTTTAGAACATTTCATCACCCCAAAAGGTAATCCCAGACCCCTTAAAAATCAGTTCTCATTTCCCTCTAATTTGTCTAGCCTGAGGCAACCTCTAACCTTCCTGTCTCTGTAGATTTGCCTATCCTTGAGATTTTCCATAAATGCATTCATATAATCTGTGGTCTATTGTGACTGCCTTTTCATTGTAGTATGTTTTCTAAGTTCATGGATGTTGTAGCATGTCAGTACTTTGTTCCTTTTTATTGCCAAAAATTATTCCATTTATAGATAGGTCACGTCTGGTTCATCTGTTTGTCATCTGATGGACTTTCAGGTCATTTCCATGTTTTAGCTATTATATAATAACTCATATGAACACTATGTAAGTTTTTATGTGGACATATGTTGTGGGGCACCTGGGTGACTCAGTCGGTTAAGCATCTGACTCTTGATCTCAGGTCTTGATCTCAGAGTCTTGAGTTCAAGCCCCACATTGGGCTCCACACTAGGCATGGGGCCTACTTAAAAAAAAAGATATATGTTTTCATTTCTCTTGGGTATATACTTGGAAGTGGAATTCCTCATTTTATGATACAAATTTTGAGCATACCAGATGAAAAAATTTTATAGTGAACATGGTCTAGCTACCACCAATATTCTATAATTAACATCTTATTCTCCTTCTTTTTTTACCTATCCCACTAGCCATCCATCAGCTGACCTTCCTTTTAAATCTGTTTCAAGGTAAATGGTATAAGTATTCTTCCTCCTCAATACTTCAGCATGAATAGCATTTGCTAGAGTTCAATATTTGCTCTGTTTCATTTCTTTTGGGGTAATGTTTACATATGATGAAATGTACAAATCTCAAAGTCTATATTCACTAGGTTTTCACAAAGTCATCTATGTAACCCAAACTTCTGGCAGGACAAATACATTATAATCACTCTAGAACATTATCCCCTGTGGTTCTCCCTAGTCTGTCTCCACCCTCTGCCCTTCAAAGACAACCTTTCTGAGCTTTTCTCTATGGATTTGGTTTGCCTATCATAGATCATATAAATAGAAAAGTACAATATGTCCTTTCTGTGTGTGTGAAATTCTTTCTCAACAAAGTGTTTTTGAGATTCATCCATGTTGCCAATAGTTTATTCCTTTTTATTACTGAAATTTAAATCCATCGTATATGAATATACCAGAGCCTACCCATTCTCCTATTGATGGGCATCCATTTGCCCCCTCCACCCCCAATCTTTTATTTATTTATTTATTTATTTATTTATTTATTTATTTATCTATTTATTTATTTTAGTTTCATGAATAAAGCTGTTGTGAACATTTTTGTGCAAGTCTTTTTCTGGACATATGTTCTTGTTTTTCTTGGGTAAATCCATAAGAGTGGAATGGCTTGGTCTTATAGGGAGTGTATATTTAAATTTATAAGGAACTGGGGACTTTTTCTGAAAGTAATTGTGCCATTTTACATTTTCATCAGTAATGTATGAGTTTTAGTGGCTCTATCGCCTCATCAAATTTTGATGTTGGTAGTCTTTTTAATTTTAGCAATTCTAGTGGATGAATGGTGTGTCTCACTGGAGTGTTAATTTGTGTTTCTCAGACAGATAAGAAGCTCTTTCATCACTGGCTCTTCGCATGCCTCTTTTTGTTAAGTGTTTAACTCTTTGGCCAATTCGTTTAAGTTTTAGTACCTTGAATTATAGACCAGTCCTGAAGAACCATTGATAATATACAAGCTGCTCTATTTTTAAGCAGTTCTAGGAAAGGAAAATTTTCTCTCTATCCTTTTTGCTTTTTCCTTTTTCTACCCTTTTTTTTTTTTTTGGTATGGCATGAATTCTAACTACAAGAACTGAACTGACTTCAGATTACTGTCACTTAAGTCCATTTTTCTTGGTTACTCCTCATTCAGATTTGAAACAGAAATACTTAGAGATAATTTATGATTGGGCATTGCATACTTACAGAGGTTATGCTTGAACGTATAATGAGGATTTTCATTTGTTAAAGGATGGAAATTACTTCATAAATGATTCCTCCTTATTCCTCCTTTCCCTTAGTGTTCTTAAACTGTATGAAAGGGTACAGGAATAAGTCAATCAAATACTAGTTTATGGTTACAGAGGTCCACCTTCAACTCCATTACTAATAAGCTGAAGAACAGGGCTCATGCTGGGAAAAGCATATCGCACTGCTTAGGAAAAAGACATGGTTGTATTTAGGATTTACTTTCTTTTTAAGGATTAAGAACTGTATTTAAGCAGTCCTGATCCCATGCAGGAGGATAAAGAAGATGCTAAAGCCCAATTAAGTCAAAAAATTCCCCCCATAGAGTTGGTGGTAATTTACAGGTTAAGAGGACCCATTGTCCTTGGCTATACTGAGGGAAGAGAGAAGCTTGAAAATGCAGGTGTCTGTGTGGACCAGCTGTCCCTCACCCTATCCAGGTAGGGGCAAGCAGGTGATTTCTTCTGTAACTTATGCTTTAAAAAAAAAAGATTTTATGTCTTTATTTGAGAGAGAGAGAGAGAGAGAGAGAGAGAGAGAATGAGAATGAATGTGTATGCAGGAAGAAGAGGGAGAGAATCTCAAGTAGACTCCCCATAGAACCTGGAACCCACTGTGGGACTAGATCTCATGACCCTGAGATCATGACCTGCACCCAACTCAAGAGTCAGACGCTTAACCCACTGAGCCACCCGGGTGCCCCTCTTTAGTTTCTGCTTTGATGGCCCTTCAGCACGCCTTAGGTTTATGGACCTTCAGCAGCAATTGCTGGGGCAGAGGGTGGCGAGGATGAATATTTTTCTTTATTTTTGCCTTAAAATGTGTGAAGATCTAATTCTAAGAAGGGGATAATTATGCAATACAAATGAAACCCGTATCACAGATTACCAAGCATCAGTGTTATTTTGCATGGGCCTTCCTACAAGAGAGCAATAAGACACATAGAATTGTGTCTTGAATAAGGGTATACACATGGGCAGGTAGGTAGATAGATAGGGACAAATATGTATGTATATCCTCCCCAACTCCATTCCTAGCCTGGTTCTCAATGCACGTTGAACAGGGAAAATGCTTGGAGTAGCATCAACAATGATATACTTTCCCCCTATTTCATTTTTTAAAAAAAAGATTTTATTTATTTATTTGAGAGAGAGAGATACAGAGAGAGAGAGAGAGCACAAGCATGGAGGAGAAGGAGAAGCAGGCTCCCTGCCAAGCAGGGAGCTAGATGCAGGGCCAATCCCAGGACCCCAGAATCATGACCTGAGCCCACGCAGATGCTTAACTGACTGAGCCACGCACACAGCCCTGTCTCATTTCATTTTTTGAGAATCAAAAGGCAAGATCGCAAGCCAGATTCAAAATCATTGCACTCTGTGACCTTCTTATGGTTTTCGCCTAAATTTTTCCTTTTGAAAGTGCAGTGGAAAAAAATAAGAGAAAAAGTCTTTACTTCTTATTCTATTCTATTTTCTGTTCTAAAAGAAGTATGTTTTTAACACTTTTCTCCAGCTGTCCTAGATTATGAATATAAAAGCACAATACAGCATAATGGTGGAGAGCATAGTCTCTAAAGCTTGGCAATCTGAGTTTGAATTCCCTTCTCTGCCATTTACTAGCTGTGTGAGCTTGGGTAAGTTACTTAGCCTCTCTGGGCTTCTGTTAAGACATTTGTAAAATGGGGATAATATGCTTCGTACTTTATAAGGCTGATGTCAGTTAAACGAATTAACATTCACTACTGCATTAATAGCCATATGTTTGGCTATTATTACTGTTATAAATAGAAAAAATCTTGCGTAAAAATTACTTTTAAAGGTAAAAATTTCAAAGTGATTCTAATCAAGGTATAATACAATTATTTTTTACAACTTGACGAAATGATACTAAAATTCATCTGGAAAAATAAATATGTAAAAGTAGACAGGAAAACATTGAAATTATGGGTGTAAGCTCTATTGGTTTACTAAAATATATTATGAAGCTGTCAACACAAACATTCTATTACTGGGAAAAGAAGAGGCAATGTGTAGAAAAGAATAGTGATTCTACTATATAATACAATTGGTGTTTCAAACAGGTATAGAAGAGATGGATTATTATTAATACCTGGTTATTGCTCTCCATAATATTGTTAATTATTATTATTATTCAAATGGTGGTTAGTCCTTTGGAAAAAACAAAAGTTGATTCCATGTCCTATATCTTATACTAAAATAAATAGTATATAGATAGATTCTATAAAAAAAACAGTTAAGATGTGAAAATATAATGATTTTTCTTAAAAAGCCAGGGAAGACCTCTTCAAGCATGATGCACAACTGAGATCACAAACACAGACAATGGTTAGGGTGCCTGCTTGGCTTGGTCGGTAGAGCATGTGACTTTTTTTTTTTTTTTAAGATTTTATTTATTTATTTGACAGAGAGAAACACAGCTAGAGAGGGAACACAATTGGGGGAGTGAGAGAGGGAGAAGCAGGCTTCCCAACTGAGCCACCCAGGCGCCCCAAGCATGTGACTCTTGATCTCAGGGTTGTGAGCTGGATTCCATGTTGGGTGTAGAGTCTCCTTAAAACACACACGCGCGTGCGCGCACACACACATACCCACACAAAGACAAGCAGGGCGCCTGGGTGGCTCCTTTCTGCTGAAACGAAGCACAGCTCAAAACCCCAAGATTTTATCTCCTGCTTACTGTAAGGGAGATCCGTATTCTTCCTGTTGACTTAACTTCAGTGTGCATCTTCCAATTCTACCATGCCTACTATATCATGCTGTGTTTGTTAGTTACCTATTGCCGGATAACGAATCACTGCAAGACTTAAAGGCTTAGAACAATCCCCTTTATCATCTCATACTTTGGGTGGGTCAAGGATCCAGGTATGGCTTAGCTGGGTCTTCTGGCTCTGGATTTCTCACAATGCTGAAGTCATTTCAAGGCTCCCCTGGAAAGGATCCCCAACCCCCTCTTCTTAGCTTGTCACAGGATTTAGCGCCGCAAGGGCTCCTAACTGAAGCCTCCTGCCCTTACCAGCCGCCTTTGTTCCTACCTCAGGGTTCCTTCATCCAGCACCTCCCAATACGGAATTCAGTCCTTTGTAAGCCAATCATGGAAGTGACATCATCTCATGCTTCCATATTCTGTACCTTAGCAGTGAGGCCTTCACTAGGCCCAGCGCTCAGTCAGGGTGAGGGGATTACATGGAATCCAAGTATTAGGAGTCCCCCACAGAGCTGCCCACAAGTGCTAGGGGCAAATGTCCTCTTCGCAGATGACTTGGGTTTTAGTTTAGGTTCTCATGTTACTGACAAGTCACATTCTGGCATCCAGGGATTTGCCACGCCTGGACCCAGAGGGAGAGGTCTCAGAGGTGTGGTGATGTGTCTCCCGGAGAGGGGTGGTTATGGAATAAGAAGTTTCTTTTCACTGTGACACCTGATCACTTTAGCATATGAGAGTTACACACACTTTTGTAGAAGCTTAGAACGTTTTCTAAAAAGATTTTACTTATTTATTTGAGAGACAGAGAGTGTGCACCGGCAGGGGAAGGGGCAGAGAGAGAGAGAGAGAGAGAGAGAGAAACAGACTTGCCACTGAGCACAAAGCCCGATGAAGGGCTTGGTGTGGGGCTCAGTCCCTGAGATGATGACCTGAGCAGAAGTCAGTTGCTTAACTGACTGAGCCACCCAGGCGCCCCAAAGCTTAGAACATTTCTGAAGACTGTGAACCCCTGGGAAACTGATCTCCGAGAAGTGGGACCAGGAATGCGGAGAAGGGTCCCTTATATGCTTTACTTAATACTAATAGTGCTTATTTATTTCTCTGTGTACATACAATTATTGTAATTTAAAAAGTCAAAATTAACAAAGGGGAAAGTTAAGAAGAGGGTAACCACTTAATTCAGAAGAATTTCTAAATAACTCATGTCATAGGATAAAAAGGGGATCTAATTAATTATACACTTTTATAGTCTGAAAGCGAGGTACAAAGAAAAAAATGACACTTTTTCAGGGGTCGATTGTCCCCTGTATCTCTGGCTTTTCAGGCAGAGGAATTTAAAAAGTGCTTTCAATGAGATGAAGTACCAAGCACAGAAGGTTCTGGAGAACTGGAAGCTAGAGGGGAGAGGGTTCTCTAGCCTCTCCTAGCTGAGCACCCAGCCTGCTCTCTTCTCTCTCCCTAGGTCTGCAGACCCTTTCAGACTGCCTCCCTGAAAAGTCACCTTGCCTCAAACATGCTGGTAATATTAAGATAATAAAACAGCTTCAGCTGTATGAGATTGTACCTGGGCTGAGAGCTAAATAGCGCAAACCGTAATTCCAGACCTCAAGAGAGATGAAAGAAACACTAGAGCAACGTGAAATGTGCGTCTTCCAAAGAGAATGACCGGGTAAATGTCACTTTTCTAATTTTCTGATTTCTATGGTTTTTTGGTTGTAGTTGTGACATATGGTGGAGCGCCTTGCTCGCCACTCACCGCAGAACCTGGCCTACCAAAATATGGCACCAGGAGCTTGTTAGACAAGGGTCCCAAACTTGGGGGGCTGGCTGCCTCAGTGGGTTAAGAGTCTGCCTTGGGCTCAGGTCATGATTCTGGGGTCCTGGGGTGGAGCCCTGCCTTCAATCCCTGCTCAGCCTGTAGTTTGCTTCTCCTTCTCCCCTCCTAGACTCCCGCACTGTGCTTTCTCTCTCAAATGAATGGATACAATCTTAAAAAAAAA